>JACXGM010009203.1:0-27877 GCA_016801145.1 Umbra pygmaea
GCCTGGATTGAGTGTTTTACATCTTATTTCAAGTGATTACTCTCTTTTCTAGAGCCAAGATATTTTTTCTTATTTCAAGAAATCTTACCAAGTGTAATTGTCTTACCCCACTGGCAGTTAATTTCACTTGTTTATAGTCTGAATCTTCTCATTTAAAGTTTTTTTTTTCTTATATTTAGATAGTAATTTTTTGCAGTGTTTTCAGTTTTGGGCAAGTAAAAAACATGTGGTATAGGTCACATGGAGAGGAGTAACACCTGTCACACACATCCATCACTGCTGGGTAAATTTTGGATAGTCTGGACTTTGAGTAATGTACTCTTTGTATAACCTTGGATTGTATGAGACCAAGACAGGCACACGAAGAGGTAGAACTTGTTCTTTTAATTGACTCTTCCCAGAACTTTTTAGAAAATACCAACCCCATCTCCTGTTCCCAAGCTGATTTAGTTTTATCCATGGACTGTTCATTGCATGACATAATCCAGGAATAGAAATCAAAGATTTCTGTAGGGGTGGGATTGTCAGCAATACATCCCAGGGCTGGGTGGGGAGAATGCGAGGAAAGCCGTCGAATTGATAGGAAAACAAAATGCCTCAAATGTAAATAACAGAAAAAGTGAGATGAAGGCAAGTTGTATTTAACAGATGTGTTGGAAAAACTAGAAAAGACTCAATTTTTATATAAATCAAAGAATGTTTTAATACCTTTCCTTTTCCAAAAACAGAAGGCATTGTCAACAACAGATGGGGGGAATGTATGGTTTTTATCAATGGGGCCCAAGATAAATGCGGAAGAAAATTTAAAGTGGCAACAGAACTGGTACCAGATTTTGAGAGTAGATAGTACTACAGGATTACCAGTGTAACTGGGAGAGCAGAGCAGACTAAAGCAGAGAGAGATGGAGGCACGACCTACAATCTAAATGGCACAATGGTGTGTCTGAGGGCATGTACCAGAGTAAGGTTTTCTGAAGGTTGGCCGCCCAATAATAATACAGGAAATTGGAAAGTGCAAGCCCTCCATTCAATTTACATCTCTGGAGTTGAGACCTACTGACCCTGGGACTTTTTTACCCCAGATGAAGGAAGAAATTGCTTGGATGATTGCCTTAAAAAAAGGACTTTGGCAAGAACAACGGTATAGAATTAACAAGGTACATAAATTTAGGCAGACTACTCATTTTCACCACGTTGATCTTCCCCATCAATGATAGAGGTGGGTTACCGCACCTCCGAAAATCAACTTTCATCTGAGTAAAAATGGGGGAGAAATTGCCTAAAAATAAATCTGTCAGTCAGCGAGTCACGTTCACTCCAAGGTACTTGAAGTCTGAGTGCTTCAGCTGAAAGGGCAAGTCTGTCTGTTGAAGTTGCAGTGCTGTTGGGTTAATTGGAAAACATTCACTCTTATGTAAGTTAAGATTGTACCCAGAAAACTAACTAAAATTTTCCAAGATCGAGAGGATACCCGGTAAAGAGGAAGCTAGGTTATGGACATCAAGTAATAGGTCATCTGCATATAACGACATGATCGTCTAAATGTGTATGTAGCAACTAATTGGAAATGTACATTACTATAATCAATTAAAGTGAAATAAAATATTTGTCACAATACATTGAAAGTGTGTGTGTGTGTGTGTGTGTGTGTGTGTGAGAGAGAGAGAGAGAGAATAATGACTAACTGACTAACTTTGACAGCGGCAATTTAAGTGAAGATAAAATAACATTTTTGTTTCAGAATAATAGCGCTCATTCCAATGCATGAAATAATCGTTGTAAATTCATTTTTAAGCTAGTGAATTATAATCAAATCAAATTTTGTTGGCTATACTGCCTCAAGTACCCGATGGTTTGACACTATATTTTGATTAAACACATCATATTGAACCTTTATCCATAGCACAGGTTTTGGCACAAGGAATAGTTTAGTTTATATGAGACAATATTCATAAACTTTTGTGTACTGCATATCTTTTACAATTGTTATTAAAAACATTAGTCTTTTTTCCTATCAAACTATTTTAATAGTTCCTTAAACAGATAACACAATTTGATTCAATTTTAATTCACTAGCTTTAAAATGAATTTACAGCGATTATTTCATGCATTGGAATGAGCGCTATTATTTTTAAAAGAAAATCTGCGTTTGACTATAAAATAACTCTGCATTCGTGATGCTAGCACAATACAGTGTTGCTGAAACAACGGTAATCAAAGAGGACATGTCCGAGGAAGAGGACGTATGGTCACCCTAGACTGTCACTTATGCGTGCCCGTTTCATTGTCCTCAAAAACGGCTTCATAGCCCCAGTCTTCCTCTACAATTATCCTTGGTGGGCTCTCTCTCCTCAGACAGGCAATTTTATGTATCACAGCACATGAAACTACAATGTAATCTACAAATATATATGCTATCCCTTCCCTCGAATCCATACCACTCAAGCAGGTAGTTGTCAGTAAAAGCCAACGGTCTGCCCTGTCCCTGAAAGTATGTTCTCTTTGAACTGCCCTACATATGATTATCGCCCACCTTAAGAATGAAAAGGACACGCCCTGATTATGCGTCCAACACATATGGAATGAGCTCCCTATTTATAGACATCTAATTGATTCATTACAACATCACACCAACTAAACAAATGTAACTTCAGTTTTTTGCATTTGTTACACTTTTTGTATGTTCATGTATTACATTTATTATTAAAGTGCATTTGCTTAAATTTTTGGACTGATAGTGGTTACTTGATATGAAATGGCAGCATGCCAGAGAGTCTGATGTAATATCATCACATTCCAAGCCCAGGTCAGTGTTAACGGTATTCCAGTTAAGCATCAAGCTAGGCTTAGCCTGACACTTAGCCTGCCCTGGACCAGGTTAGTTTCCAAGCATAAGTTGCCAGGGTAACTGAGTTTGAACTATTTTATGTTAGCTTTATGGAATGGAATTCACTGAAAATAAGCCTGACTAACCAAGATTAGCCTGGCTTGTTTACTAAACTAGTTTTATGGAACAACTCCCTGATCTGACTTAACATAATAGACTAAAGGCCTAGTGGAATGAATGTACACAATAACATTGAAAAACACAACTGACGTTATGTTCCATTGCATCTATGCAGCATTGTTGTCAACATTCTTGAGATTAATATTATTTTCTTATGGCCTATGTTAGTGATTTTTTTTAACAGGCACTCAAATAACCTTATTATTTCCATAGTTATTTTTGTGGTTTTCAACACACTTATAAATGGTAATGGGCACACCACTTTAAAATAAGTTAACCTTTCAAGTGTCTTAAATGCTTTATAAATAGTAATTAACACATCACTATAGAATAAGGTTTTTTGGGGTCCATGTGGTGAAGTGGATTAAGTTGTTGCATTGCAAAACAGTTTACATCATGATGGTCATCGGTTCGAGCCTGACCATCGGTTCACACCTGACCATGGGTTAACTGACTTTCCCTCGGCATCCTGCAGGAGGCAAGCCTGGCAAGCGAGACCCACATCAAGATACTGGGTCTGGGAACTCACCATTGGCAGTGCTCAATCCAAGGGGCGGGATAAACGGTTATCTTTCAAATTCCCTATGCACGCAATAGGATAGCGCTACAACCAACCACAGCAACGAAGTGTCCGGTCGGCAAAATTTCAAACACATCTTCGTTTTGTAAGAATGACTTTGGTGCCATTCTTTGTTATTTTCTCAAAGAAAAGATTAACTCCAAGTCTACCAGAGTCACGGCCAAAGCAGATTCAAAAGACCGCTGTTCGCCAGCAGCAGCAACCATTTCTTTGTCTTCCCGTAATTACGTTAAGCCCGCCCACTGGCTCTATATCTATACACGTTGTGATTGGCCTGACCAGAATTAGGTTTATCCAGCTCACAAGTCAACGGAGAGTTGCTAGACTGACACTAGCTGCAAATTATATTTGCTGCCGCTAGGGTGCGTCTAGATTTCTAGGCTAGCACGAAGCAGCTCAAATTGGCAAAGCGCTGGCCAAGATTTGGGTTAGATGAGTCTAATAATTATTTATCCTGCCACGTCGCGCTCCAGCGAATCCTTGTGTTCAGATCGGGTCCCTGTAAATTAAATTGCGGAAGTATAGTCTGTGAACGTAATCATCCCATGCATGATCCTACTAAATGCTTCAATTTTGGGTAAACGAATCGCAAAAGAATCAGCAGCACGGGCGACATGTGGTTGGATAAACCATATGCATGCCCCTCGTCATCTCACAGATCTGTAGGAGGCGTTGCAGAGCTGCCAACAAGGAAATGTTAGTGGGAATTGAAAAGAAAATCAGGAAAATTGCAAAAAACAATAATTATGTGTTTCAGGTGTAATAAAGTGTTTATAACTCATTTGTAAATGGTAATTTGGACATTTTAAAATAAGGTATCATTTCATGTGTTACTTAGGTTTATCATGCATTATAAATGGTAATAGGCACATCACTTTAACATCTCCTTACAGGTGTCAAAGTTTTATACCTCATAAATGTGCTTAAGTGACAATAAATAAACACATTCCATTGAAGTGCACTCTAAAATACACTCACCTAAAGGATTATTAGGAACACCCGTTCAATTTCTCATTAATGCAATTATCTACTCAACCAATCACATGGCAGTTGCTTCAATGCATTTAGGGGTGTGATCCTGGTCAAGACAATCTCCTGAACTCCAAACGGAATGTCAGAATGGGAAAGAAAGGTGATCTAAGCAATTTTGAGTGTGGCATAGTTGTTGGTGCCAGACGGGCCAGTCTGAGTATTTCACAATGTGCTCAGTTACTGGGATTTTCACACAAAACCATTTCTAGGGTTTACAAAGAATGGTGTGAAAAGGGAAAAACATCCAGTATGCGGCAGTCCTGTGGGTGAAAATGCCTTGTTGGTGCAAGAGGTCAGAGGAGAATGGGTCGACTGCTTCAAGCTGATTGAAGAGCAACTTTGACTGAAATAACCACTTGTTACAACCGAGGTATGCAGCAAAGCATTTGTGAAGCCACAACACGCACAACCCTGAGGCAGATGGGCTACAACAGCAGAAGACCCCACTGGGTACCACTCATCTCCACTACAAATAGGAAAAAGAGGCTACAATTTGCAAGAGCTCATCGAAATTGGACAGTTGAAGACTGGAAAAATGTTGCCTGGTCTGATGTGTCTCAATTTTTGTTGAGACATTCAGATGGTAGATTCAGAATTTGGCATAAACAGAATGAGAACATGGATCCATCATGCCTTGTTACCACTGTGCAGGCTGGTGGTGGTGGTGTAATGGTGCGGGGGATGTTTTCTTGGCACACTTTAGGCCCCTTAGTGCCAATTGGGCATCGTTTAAATGCCACAGCCTACCTGAGCATTGTTTCTGACCATGACGATGCTATCCTATCAATATGGGCCAACATTTCTAAAGAATGCTTTCAGCACCTTGTTGAATCAATGCCACATAGAATTAAGGCAGTTCTGAAGGCGAAAGTAGGTCAAACACAGTATTAGTATGGTGTTCGTAAAAATCCTTTAGGTGAGTGTAATACAGTGGTTGGGATTTTATGACTCCAAGTAAATGAGAATATTTGACACCAAATAAGACTAAACACCAATGATATGTACACTTACAATTTAATGTCAGACCATTTAATCATCATCCACCGTGACTCCAAACTGTGTGGAGATATGAATAATCAAAGTTGAATGGAAAGATAAAAGCATCACAATTAAAAGTGGAGAAATAACCACAAATCACTGTTGTTCAACTGCAACCATTAAAATTAGGTCAATCAGTGTAATTTTATAAGCACTTGTAACTGCATTTATAAGTGATTAATATCTGAAAGACAATAAAAATAAATTTCTGGCAACCTGACCCACTTTGACCTTTTTGACAGATGTGCTTAAAGAGGGTTTACTATGCAAATACAAATGCTTAAATAAACATTAATAGTGTTATTATAAACCCTTTAACATTTAACTGTAATATTCCCATAGTCCCAGTCACTGAGGCTAGTCCTGAACTACATTTTACAACTTAGTCATTTTAGCAGGCACTCTTGGAGCAACTTAGGGTTAAGTGCCAAAGGACACAACGTCATTTGGCACAACCGGGAATCAAACAGACCACCTGACTAACCACGAAGCCATTTGATTCCCCTCTACAAATTAAGGGCAATTAAGGTCAATATAAAATCTCAAATGGACATAGTTTTTAGTACTTGACTAGGCGTATTCAGTACCTGCAAATCTGCATCATTTGTTGTATTAGTTTGAACAGAAACTCTTTCTGGTGATCTTCTGATATGTTAAAGATTTCAAACAGGGATACAAAAATAAGATTATTTAAACATTGGTGTAAACAACTATCAACACCTAGATAGCAATGGAATGCTGCTATTTTTATCTTTACGTATTTTTTTCCATCACTGTTTAAATAGCAGGACTTATAACAGGAGTCTCTGACTCTGGTCCTGGATAGCTATCATTCTGTAGGTTCACACCAACTGCACATAATGTAGCCAAATTCAGCTTATCAACCAGGTAATTATTATAATCAGGTGTGCTAAAATAGGGTTGGAGTAAAACAAAAATCTAGTAGCTCTCCACACACAGGGTTGGAGATGCTTGACCTATACTAACCTAATTAAAATTGGTTAAAAGTTCTGACTTTCCTGCTAAACTTGGATGTGTGTTTAACACTCTTGCATACAAAAAAAGCTCAGTAAAAACAGCTTTGATGCTGAAATAAAACATACCATGGTCACTGAGAATGCCCCTGTACCAACCCTCCCAGAAATGTGGCTGTTTTTATTATGGCCACCTCCCCCAGTTCAAAACATCAAGCCTACAATTCCCATGATTAATATGAGCCAAACCCATATTCCTGCTATGTCAGTTCGTTGCATATTCTCATCCTATGAAAGTGAGTCCTGCCATGACACTGAAACCCAGAAGGATGAAGAACACCTTGAGCAGCTGGTTCTCAGGAGAGTTCAATTCATGAGGCAATATTTCCATGAAAGTGATGTAAACAAAAGTACCGGCCGCCAGTCCCTCCAATATGGCCTGGATAAGAATGCCTGCAGCCAGCTGGGCCTCAATCACCCCAATGCCCACTGCGATGCCCAGTGGTGACATCATAGCAAAGACACCTACATAGGCTGCCACCCACATTGGTGGGACAGCACTCTGCACCAGCTTAACAGACAGGCTGAACACGATGATGCTCTTATGGACCAAAATAGCAATGCAGATCTCCATTACCTGATAAGGGCAGAAAGAAACATTTCATTATTTTAAAATCCTTTATAAGAAAGATTTTATGCAAAAACATGTTAATTATTTGGCACCACAAGAAACAGAAATTAACTAAACCGAATAGATGTATCATTCCACTGATGTATTTTTTCATATTCATCTGAGTTGTTTGATAAGTATTTATCCCCAACTGGGAAATTAAGGTGTATTCACAGATTGGTAATTAAAATACAATGTTTCACAGCAGAAAAAATAAATACTATTTAAATACTATTATTAGTATTATCAATATAAAATCAATACCATACAATCCCAATTTCATAAATAAATGTAAAGGATGTGGGAGTGCAAAGAGATTTAGAAAATCTCTCACCATAGATCTTGTAAGAGCCAAAGAAAAGACTATTGATTATATTCAAAGAGCAGTAGTTATGACTATAATGCTTCACATATTTTGGTTATGGTGCTATCCAGCTGTTTTTGATTGACAGCTAGGTCACTGATTGACTAATCGGCCACACCATAGTGATGGTGGGTGTGGTGTAGTTGATAGAGGGAAGCTGGAAACAGGGAGCGGAGGATTTTTTTGTTTTGGAAGTCCTATCTGTAGTTGAGACAAAATACAGTTTTAACCACATTTAGTCACATCTAGCCACCCGGTTTCATCTTATCTGATATCACATCTAGAAACCAACATTATCATTTATATTCCCTGATACACACATTTAGCATTAGTTTACAATGTTTTGGTAGGGTAATAAAGATCTAGTTCTATAGAAGGATATTTGTGTTTAGTTATCATTTAGTTATCATCTGCAAACAAAGACAGCATGCCGGGATCAACAAAGAAACAAATGTGCGTTAAAACAACTCTTCTATTGCTGGGGCAGTGGCTATAATAGAATTAGGAAACTGAATAGCCACTACAGATCTAACAGGCACAAATAAACTGATAGACATAATATAACTGATAATAAGTCATCTGGCAAAGGCGGATTAATTATAAAGTTTAATGGCAGCAGGCAGGAATGATTTCCTGTAGCTTTCCTTTAGACAGCGGGGTTGAATGAGTCTATTGCTAAAGGTGCTCCTGTCATGTCTTTGGGTCATGTTTTCATTGCAAACCAAAAATGGAGTTTGTGTATTATTTTATGGAGAGGATGGCGGTCATGGTCCATAATAGTTGTTTTCTATGACCTTCTGTTTTATTGGGTATAAATATGGGGTGAAATACATGTCAAATTAGTTATCAATCAACATGGGGACAGTCAGAGGCTAAGACAAAAGTCTGACCTATTTAAATTACACAATGGCTATACAGAAATTGCTAAATGCCGGGACAAAAAAAACATCTCCACTGTTAAAATTGCATACCTTGCAAAGTAATGAAGACAGGTGCATAAAAGACAAGAGTGAAACTTGGAGATTGTAGAAGAAAATCTCACACACTGTCTTATGCTAGTAACATCAATATTTAGTGACAGGGGGATGTATATATACATGCACAACCCTTATTAAGAATTAACAGCATCTAAAACAACTACAATCAATTATTCTACATAGTGACATCAACAAGCAATCATAACTAGAACCTCAAGCAGTTTTGACAAGGTCCAAGCCTCCCCTGGCGAGTCTTCCTTGGCGCAAGTTGCCCTTGATGACACGCGGAGCCCACAAAAGCAGAACCTATGAAAACGGACCCAAGGCGCGATGGCGGTGACGTAAAAGCCAGAAAATATTGCATCACCCGAGCTACAAGGTCTGTAGTAATTTGCACAGGCTCTGACAGATGTGTTTTTAGTTGGGTCTTTAATGTAGCCACAGATGAGGTATTGCGTAGTGTAAGAGGTAGCGAGTTCTATAATTGAGGAGCACATACAGTGGACAGCCGGAAATGAGGGATGGACAATAAACTAAGTTTAGCTGATCTAAGGGACTGGGCCAAGCGGTAAGGGTAGAGTAAGTCAGACAGATATTGGGGAGCAAGACCATTTAATGCTTTGAACGTTAGAAGCAATACCTTAAAATGAATGCATGATGCCAAAGGTAACCAAGGAAGGTCCTGAAGTCCACCTAGTGGAGGTCAGCACTCTTGCTACAGAGTTTTGAACATACTGTAATCTTGCAATAAGTTTTTTGGGGAGACCAAGAAATAATGCATTGCAATAGTCCAGGCATGATGTGATTAATGCATGAAGTAAATTTTCAGCATCTGCTAAAGTGAGAATGGATTGTAGACAAGCAATATTACGAAGATGGAAAAAATAGTTCTTACCAAGAGAAGAAATATGGGAGCCAAAAGATAGAGTTTGATCAAATAAGATACAAAGGTTACGAATCGATGAAAAGGGCGTAACGTGAATTCCATCAATATCAAAGGACTGGTCCATCCTTTGACTAATGCAGTAGAGCCGATCACTAATATCTTGGTTTACTTATCATTTAATTTGAGAAGATTCAAGGACATCAAATGCTTGATGTCCCTGATACATGCAGTGAGTGAGTCAGGCAGAAATGGCATATCGGAGCCGGTGGTAAGATAGATGTGAATATCATCGGCATAGCAAAATACAGTTGTCATTAGCAAGAAAAACACAGGGGATTAAAAACTAAAAAAGCAGATGATCAAATGACATCACATAGCAAGCCAATCCGTAAACTATTGTTCGGAAAACAGGTAGCGGAGGTAGAGTGCCATACAGCCATGGCTGATGATTCACGGAGCGGATTTGAATGAACTGATCTTTGGTTTAATTTGTCCTAATTGTGCAGGGACAGGGCTTAAAGTTAACATCGATCTGCAAAATCATGGGCTCTGTAACAATTTACTGTAGTAATTTGTGTGTCTGCCCATCTTGTCTGTACACTGTGCCTTAAAAATTAAACAAAACAGAACCAAATAATGAGTTACCTGCATTTTTCCAAAGGAAACAATTTCATAAAACATTTTGCAACTTTTCTTCTGTAACTTTATCCCATATCCCTTTTACTGTTCAGGTTTGGTTGCTACATTAGGCTGCGACCGACAGAATACATTACAGATAGTTGTTCATGAAAATGTTTATATTGTTTTGCACTAGAATTTTGTACTAGATTAGCAACAAGTCTAACACCGCACACTCCAAACAAGAAATAAAGTATGACAGATGCACAGGCGCATGATCCAGCGTACTGCAGTAACTCCAACGAGGGACATTTTATCAGAAGACAGCATAGATAATCTGCTTAGAAATATAGGAAATATTGGATAGGATTGAACACTTCAATTAAATCTGCTACATAAAAGCATATTACATTCATTATTAATTTCCCTTTGTCTTTTAAACAAATTGTAGCCTATGCGGTAACAATACACATTTTATATACGTTTTATAATGTCTGACACATTAAAAAATGCTCAAACTTTTGGATAGTCATTATGTAAAGCAGAACCCAAAGCATAACGGTGGGAAGGCAAACGTCAGAAAATATTGAGGTGTGAGCAACAAGGTCTGTGGTACATCGCCGTTGTAAATATCCCATTAACATTGATTGAGTAAAAGGGCCAAAACTGGTGTACGTTAAAGATGGCACCGCCTGAATGCCCAATTTGGTACAAAGCCTCAGAGTGGCATGCCAAACAAGCACAAAAATGTTCATGTTGATAGCATTTACTACGGAAAAGATATTGCAATCGCAAATATCCCTGTAACATGCATTAAGTTATTGGCCAAAATACAAACGTTGATTAAAGCACCCCCTAAAGGCCGCTCTTCCCCGAATTTGGTACAAAACATCGTAGTGGGACGTTGAACAACATCCTCAAATTTTTGGTTATAGCATTTCATTTGGCAGCGATATGCTGAAGTTCATGTTTTGTAGCTAGCTACGAAAAATAGTTTGGTTGTCAATTGCGCATAGTTTAATGTAGCAAAATTCTTTCGATAACTTTTGGTCAGGTCCGTCGGGAGATGCTAGGTACAAGGTTTTGTGCAGATTGGTCACACAGCCTAGGAGAAGTTCAGAAAAGTTGGTTTTGGACATTTATCTAATTGGAAGGTATTTTTATTGATAAAAAAATCTACATATAATACCCCATTATCATCATGTAAATTGCAATATGAATAACTATATTACCATTACTCAGATATACAGATGGTTATCAACACTGTTACCACCTTATTACCGTGCTGTAATGTAAAGTGCAACCACTGTTTTTTTAAACTATACAATGATATGGAATTGTCTGGTAAAGCATGCAGATGGTTTACAGTCGAATAAAATAAGATTAACGATGATGAGGGCATTCGAAAATGTGGTACAATTGTTGGTTTGACAGTACTGGCTCATTTGGGGCTGCAAGATGCCCTAATGTGGTGGTTCCAAAATCTCTCCTTGAGACATCAGCCATTCCATGTATTAGATGTATCCCAGAGGTGGCATACCTCAATCAACATGTCTAATTATTATGAAGCCGTTGGCTGCTTGAGTCATGTGAGCTATTTCAGGGCAAACACAAAAGTGTGAGATCGTTGTGGGTCGCCAAGTGAGATATGGGAATAATTTTCTAGTGGATAGGGCAACTACACAGAGACTGAAAGGTCCCTGGTTCTAATCCCCCAACCCCTCAAGGTAAAAGCTCTGTCGTTCTGTCTGTGAGCAAAAAGGTTTAATTTAATTGGGAAATGAGGCGAGTCTTAATCCCCATAAAACGTAGTAGCAACAGGTAACATATTTTTTGCAGTATTCCATTATTCATTTAAATTTCAGCATTTTGATAGCTGGTTAAATATCTTTAAGACAAGGTGACAATGAACATCTTTACCTCATTCGCACAAAAACATGTTTGGGAGTGAATTGATGAGAATACAGTGCATCTGGAAAGAATTCACAGTGTTTCACTTTTTCCACATTTTGTTATGTTACCCTCTTATTCTGAAATTGATTATATTTATTATATTCTAAATTCTACAAACAATACCCCATTATGACAATGTCAAAGAAGTGTTTGAAATCTTAGCAAATTTATAAAAAATTCACATGTACATAGGTATTCACAGCCTCTGCTCAATACTTTGTTGAAGCAATTACAGCCTAAAGTCTATGCTACAGGCTTGGCACACCTATTTTTGGGCAGTTTCTCCCATACGTTTTTGCAGGACCTCTCAAGCTCTATTAGGTTGGATGGGGAGCGTCGGTACACAGCCATTTTCAGATCTCTCCAGAGATGTTCAATCGGGTTCAAGTCTGGGATCTGGCTGGGCCACTCAAGGACATTCACAGAGTTGTCCTGTAGCCACTCTTTTGTTATCTTGGCCGTGTGCTTATGGTCGTTGTCTTGTTGGAAGATGAACCTCCGACCCAGTCTGAGGTCCAGGGCGCTCTGGAGCAGGTTTTCAGCAAGGATGTATCTGTACATTGCTGCATTAATCTTTTTCTCGATCCAGACTATTCTCCTAGTTCCTGCCACTGAAAAACATGCCCACAGCATGATGCTTCACTGTAAGGATGGTATTGGCCAGGTAATGAGTGGTGCCTGGATTTGTCCAAACATGACAGTTGCCATTCAGGCCATAGAGTTCAATCTTTGTTTTATAAGACCAGAGAATGTTGTTTCTCATGGTCTGAGAGTCCTTCAGCTGCCTTTTGGTAAACTCCAGACAGGCTCTCATTTGCCTTTCACCGAGGAGTGGCTTCCGTCTTGACACTACCATACAGGCCTTATCGGTGGAGTGCAGCAGAGATAGTTGTTCTTCCGGAAATTTCTCCTCTCTCCACAGAGAAACGCTGGATCTCTCTCAGTGACCATTGGGTTCTTGGTCACCTCCCTGACTAAGGCTCCTGATCGCTAAGTTTGGTTGGGTGGCCAGCTTCAGGAAGAGTCCTGGTGGTTCCAGACTGTTTCCATTTACAGAAGACGGAGGCCACTGTGCTCACTGGGACCTTTAATAGTGCAGATATTTTTCTGTACCCTACCCCCAGATCTGTGCCTCGATACAATCCTGTCTCAGAGGTCTACAGACAATTCCTTGGACTCCGTGGCTCGGTTTGTGCTCGGACATGCACTGTTAACTGTGGAACCTTGTATAGACAGGTGTGTGCCTTTCCAAATTTTGTCCAATCAACTGAATTTACCACAGGTGTACTCCAATCACGTTGTGGAAACACCAAGGATGAACAGTTTAAACAGGGTGCACCTGAGCTCAATTTTGAGTGTCATGGCAAAGGCTGTGAATTACGTACATGTGCTTTTCTATTTTTAATAAATTTATTAAGACTTCAAACACACTTCATTCACATTGTCATTATTGTCATATTGTCAAATAATAACAAATAACAAAATGTGGATAATTTTCAGATGCACTGAATATACAGTTTTAAACCTCCTCAGGACTAACACTCATGAATACATATACGCTGCATCGGTGGCAGTGCATATCCAGCTTCTGTAGTATTAAAATGAAAAACAGTCCAAAATGGAACAGGGGTAAACCCAAAATGCCACACACCAACCTTCTGGAGCACTGGGTCTACAGTATATAGGCACCCTGATTACCAATAGCTAGGTGAGAACGGTAACCAGGTAGCCCACATATCCCCAGCGTCCAAAAGGTGGTGCACCAGACAATAAACATTCCCATTCATTTAACTATACATAAATCAGTAATAGTTCATTTAAAGCAAACATAAATCACAATTCTTTAATGCTGTTCAAAATAAACCGTGATAGGTCCTTTTTCCTGCAACAACAAGCTTAATGCTGTGTTCAATTAGGCTCGGAAGTGGAATGTTGGAACTGGGAATGACGTCACACCAGAGTTAAAACAAGTTGATCGCATTCCAGAAACCGGAATATAATCAACTATCCATGTTAACCATTTTCAGCAAAACCAAATGATAAAAATCTATTTCTGTGTATTTTCACGCCTTCTAATGCTGTAGCAACATGTCCAGAGACAGCATTTGAACAGTACGGTGTGTACGATATTTCTGAAAAACAAAAACCACTAGAACTGCAAGCAGTTTTGACGGGGTCCAAGCCATCCCTGGCGAGTCACCCCTGTGCAAGTCGCCCCGATGACCCGCAGAGCCCACCGAAGCAGAACCTATGAAATCGGAAACAAAGTCCCAATGGCTGTGACGCAATAGCTGGAAAATATCATAACACCCAAGATACAAGGTCTATAGTAATTTGCACGTGCTCTGATATTTCAATGACATTTTAAAATGTTGAAAGAGGTGCTTTGATAATGGTCGAAAATGTCAGAGAAGATGAAAAAAGTTGTCATTAGCAAGAAAACTAAGAAAGCAGATGATAAAATTCCATCACATAGTATGTCGATCCGTAAACTGTTGTTCGGAAATCACAAATGGGCGTGTCCTATATCATCGGATTCCGCTTAATTCAAGGTACACTTGGATAGAAGTGTATCCATTGTATAATGTGGGAGTTATGGGCACAAAACGCATTTGACATCATTATAGCGCCACCTAGTGGTCCACATGTATAATTTTTGGTATGTGAGGTCCAGTAACCATTGCACATCTACGCTGTAAATCTGAAGGGCTGGATCCAAAACTGGGTCCCATGGGCCATGCCCCTTTTGACAAATCGGCCTCAAGAGTGGCCCTAGATGGTAGCCTCAACACTTGGTAAAAATTGGATGAGCCGTTGATTAGGGCTGTGCCGATACAATGATTTAATGATGAATCGCGATTCTTTTCGTCACGATTTTGTATCGATACTCTGGGCTCTAAAATCGATGTTTGCTCATTTTATTTAATGCCGGTAACATGTGAGAGAAAGAAGTAACGTGCGTGCAGTATTAAACACAGTCCTGCAGGTGTCAGTAAGTAAGCAGCGGGTGAAACCTGCCGCTATCCCCACCCTTATCAAAGAACTGTGGTTCTTTGAAATTGAAATAACAGCCAACTGGTGATGGGACAACCGACTCTTACGCGAGTCGGAGTCAACCGGACGGTTGTTGGTTGGCCTACCGAGTTAATAGAGTTTGTCACCGGTTCGCGTGCCCACAGGGGGAGGAGACACCCATTTGATTACATTAGACTCGAGCAGTACCCTCGGTTACGGTCTCGTTCAGTAGCCTCTCCTTGTGACAGCCTCTACCATGCAGCCTGCAACATTAACGTAATATAACTACCGTGTAGCTATTTGTATGTGATGTACTTCCCCATCCATAATGTGGGTGTCTTGGTTCTCTGCAAGTTTGGGTTATTAACCAAGCTTTGACTCTAGTGCATAGATGATTGTGTTCATGGCAATTCCGCTTGATTACATTAGACTCGAGTGGTTGCACGGTTAATTTCGGTCTCGTTCAGTAGCCTGGTGCGCGTTCTCGGCAATACCGCTTGATTACCTTAGACTCTAGCGGTTGCACGGTTACTTTGGGTAGGGACATAATAAAATGCTTAACGTGAAAAAGCTTAACGTGGTTTAATGTATCTAAACAAGTATCAATCGTCACCAAATTTCTCATGGCCATATCTTGTCATGAACAATTAAGCCAGTCAAAATAACTTAAACGAAATCCAATGATTACAGAAGTAATCTTACATTAAAGCTTTCTTCTTCATTGGCTCCAACAGGATTTAATGTATCTAAACAACAATCAATATTAACCACATTTCTCTCATATTTATCATCATAACCACTGAAAACTATAAAAAAGACTAACCCAAATTTGTTAAGTCTTTCTGCTCCATTAGAGCCTATTGTAAGGAAAAGGCTTAACGTGATTTAATGTACCTAAACAACGATCAATAATAACCACATTTCTCTCTCATATTTCTCATCATAACCACTATAAACTATAAAAACAACTAACCCAAATTCGTTAAGTCTTTCTGCTCCATTAGAGCCTATTGTAAGGAAAAGGCTTAACGTGATTTAATGTACCTAAAGAATGATCAATAACAATCACATTTCTCTCTCATATTTCTCCCCATAACGTGTTTCTTCAGTTTTCAGTGGTTATGGGGAAGAATATGAAAGAGAAATGTGGTTATTGTTGATCGTTGTTTGGGTAGGCCTACAATAAATCACGTTAAGCCCTTTAGGTGTTGTAAATATGCTCTCAATATACCTTACCTGACACTGCTGTTGATATCCTGCCACTAAGTCGCACTGGTTAAACTATTCGGAAGGTGAATCCTTGAATGTCTATGTTTTTTCAAATTTAAGTAAATTTCTTAATAGGGGTAATATTATTAGACTGTATAATTCAGAAGACAATCTTAAAGTAACCCCCATTATCAAAAGATTGCCCTTTTGAAGTATAAAATTGATATTATTTGCGTTCCTTTATCTCTTCAGTAAGTATCGGGATTCAGTTGTGATATTTCAATAAATCGTGATGTATTGAATCGTAACATGTGTATCGTGATATATATTGTATCGCGAGGTACTTGCCAATACCCACCCCTACCGTTGATGAGATAAACTTTTTGTATTTGTAGCGCCCCCTAGTAGCCAATTTTCAAAAAAATTGTTGGGGAGCCTCAGGTGGTCATGTCAAACAAGAATCTAAAGTTTTGTAAAGGTAGCTTTTTTTGGCCAAGATATAGCAACGTTTGTGTTTATATACCTAGCTACGCAAATTTGTTTGTGTGTAATTTACGCAAATTTCATCCGATAAAAATTATTTTGATAACTTTTTGTCAGGTTTGTCTGTTGATCATACATACTAAGTTTCATGTAGATGGGACACGCATTCTAGGAGGAGTTCGAAAAAGTAGGTTTACGATAAATTGCAATTTTCATGCATAAAAGTACTGGCGGAAATTGGCGTGGCCTATATCAGAAGATTCAGCTGAACTCAGGGAACAACCGTAATTCCTCAAATAAAGACCGGGTCCTTTATTTATCTCTACTGCAGAAGGCAACCAGCTTTTATTTGAAGCAGGCTTTTGTTAGAGGCAGGCCTTTATTTCTGATTCCCTCTGTTTGATAAGTATAATTGGCTATATTTTTGTGTAAATCCTTGTTCCAGTTTGCGATAACAACGTTATCCCGCAATAAAAGGCAAACTCAACACTTCTTGTAACCGTTCCAAATCCAAATATGTAGAATTTTTCAAACAAGCCATGAAAAGTTGGTTGCAATTTCAATTTTATCCACCTGAAAATAGGGACCAAATTTTACAACAATTATTGTGGCTAAATTCACATATACTAGTTGATAAAAAGCCTGTATACTTTGACAAGATTTTTGGAAAAGGAATAATGTTTGTAAACGACATTATAAATGATGCCGGTGGAGTGATGCCTTATATACAGTTAACAAAAACATATGGAAATGTTTGCTCCCTACAAAAATACAATCAACTAACTGCAGCAATACCATATACTTGGAAGAAGAAAATACAAGAGGGGAAAAAGCCTGATCTTGTCTGTCAACCATGTATCAAAGATCTAACATGGATGAAGAAAATACGGATAAACAAAGAAATATACCAATTCCATCTAAGAACAAAAAAATTGGTTGCTGTTACATATACATTACAAAATAGCTGGGAAGAAATTTTTGATGTTCCAATCCCGTGGCATAACGTTTTTGGATTAATACGCAAAACAACACCAGACTCAAAAATTTGAATATTTCAATTCAAATTATTATATAAAATACTGTCAACAAATAGAAATCTATACAGGTGGGGAATTCAATCTTCCCAATTCTGCAGATTTTGCTCTGAAGAGGCCGAATCTATAGATCATCTTTTTTGGTACTGTCTATATGTAGCATGCTTTTGGTCACAGGTACAAGAATGGATGAATAAATGCAATATTTATCTTTAATTAACGTTACAAATAGCAATACTTGGAGACTTAATATGTAATAGTCAGACAATTAAAAATATGATAATTATTTTAGCAAAAATATTTATCTTTAATTCCAAATTGGTGGAGTCATTGACAATAGAAAGGTTTCATAATTATGTGAAGCATCACAGTACAGTAGAAATACACATGGCAAATAGAAACCGAATATGGCTGTGGCTAAAAGATAGATGGACAATATTGAACTTAAATAAAGAGTTGATCAGATAAATAAATAAATAAATAACGATTGAGGAAAATATAAAATGTATAAGCGAGTGCTAAATGGTAATATATCAAATGTAATTGGTCTCAACTATTGGTCAGGTAAAGGTTAGGATGGGGGTAAAATATAGACAGCAATAATAATAAAAATGTGGGATTGGAAATGATGCATATCTTAGAACAAATACAATACCTAGGTCAAATATTTAAAGCTGATCCTTCCCATAAAAAATATTTTTTTTTATATATATGTAGTTGAAAAAAGTTGTTGAAGATTCAATCACTTGCACTGAATGGGAGCCATGTTATTTTCAATGTAGTTACTGCCATCTACCTGTACGTTAATACAAACAACAGCAAGCTGAGTAAAACGTACAGCTGCATTGACTGAAATACCAGTAGGACAATTATACTTAGCTACTATTTCCTGCTCCCGCGAGCTGGCATTAGGTAAATGTTCTGTCCAACCCGAGTTGCGACTAATCTTGAGTTAGCGTTTCAACCTGGTAGTGAGTAGCGTAACTTGTGCTAAATTAGGTTTGGAACAAAAACCTACGGAGCGGCAGCTCGCAGGAGCAGTAGTACCATAATCCGAAAATAGCATGAATATATTGTTGAATCTATTAAAGTGATAAAAATGTACATTACGCTTAACTGGAATGCACATTATTTGAAAGGCACCTATTGGAGATTATCCACACGTAATATTCCCCCGGCCTTTATTTAAGACCGGCCTTTATTTGTCCATGTTGACCACGCCTCCGGCCACTTTCAGAGGCCCAGCGTTTAATTGACTACTCGTTTTTATTTGAGGAATTCCGGTATGTGTATCTTCTATGTGCGATGTACGGTTTGGGAGTTATGAGGCCAAACACGTTTTTTCTGCTGTAGAGTCACCTAGTGGTGGAAGTGGCAGAATTTTTCTGTCTGAGGTCCTTGCGGTGATCTGGACCAGTCCTGAAAATGGCACCCCATGACCATGTACGGTTTAGGCTGTAGTATTGGTTTTAGAGGAAGAATAATAATCCTTAGGAAAACAATAGTGTTCCACAGCTCCGCTAAGACACCAGTGTTAGCAATAGCTAACTTTGTCAGGGGAGGATAACTGAAAATAGTATGAAAAATCAAAAGCAAACAAAAGGGTTTCGCCCCCAGTTGCGAAATGTTGGTAGCTAAGTCTACTTCGTTCGGCGGAGGATAATATACTTTTATATTTAGATGGTATATAATATACTTTTAGATGGTATAGGAGTAAACTATACCATCTACCTCAAGTCGCAGAGTAGTATAACACACTTTTACCAGCAGACAGTAATAATCATAGACAACTCATACAGAATATAAGCTACCAGTTGGTCAAATCCTTAGACTTACAACCTAAAAGTAGTTACGAATACTAAAGTGTTTTATTAGTTGAAAACCGGGAACGAATACAAAATTATTTTATTAACTGTAGCATGGTATTCACCCGCCCATTATTATTCTTACACAATGAAAGATTTGCAATTATGCACAGCAGACTTCGCTTTGACCGTAAAATATACATGTTACACTGTTTTAGAGACAAGATCATTAAATAATCATTTAAACTACTGTCACTTCATTATAGACGTGTAAATTGAATTATTATAGAGACCATCGGAATTCGAACAGTAGGAACTAACAAACTATCGGTTGTATGCTTTCACTGAAGACAGAAAGCCCAACTGCAGTATCCATTTTCCGCTAGAAATTCAATTGTTTTAACTTTAGAGACAAAAGTTTCTTTAGTTTCAGCCAGTTTCTGCTGTCAAGGAAGATGAATGTTGGCCTTGATTTCGGCTCGTTCCAGGGCGTTCCTCCTTCCGTATTCTACAGTAGCTACACCTTCGTTCTGTCCGGGGCGTTCCTGTGGAGTCACTCGTCATCTCAATGAAATGGTCCTCTTCTGTAGAGGATTATCGCGTACGAGCAGTGGACAGTGTTACTTTATAAAAACGAGTGCTTTTTAAACTTTGTAATGTCACATTTTTCAATATTTACATTTTCTTTTTGTAATATCGATTATTGTCTCATCCAGTTGTTTTGAGGAGACACTGCCTCCCTTGCCAGCCGAAATTCGCATAATAGCTTTGCTTAGGATGAAAATGTTTTAAAAATTGTGATTGGCTTATTTTATCATGCCATGGAGCCACAGAATGCATACTTTGCTCACAAGCAGTTTTTAGTCTATGCTCACGAGCCTAGAGGTTCCCAACCGCTGTTGTAAGCAGACAGTTTGGTCACATTATGAATATGGGATTACTGACATTAACGTATTGTATTTTTACAATGAGCAAAGCCATTACAACAAAAAAATTATAGGAGCAGTGTCAGAATGAGTCACCCATAGCAACGTGTCATGGCAACGACACTGAATGGTAAAAACTGAACGTGAATTTTCCGACTTTTGAGCACTTTGTTACTATTTTGCACAAGTTTTCATATTAATTATAGGCCTATTTCAAATTCTGTTTTAAGGCTTACATTGAAATCTGTCGTTTTATTTTGAGTATTCTGTCAATAAATAAAAAAATTAATAGAGATGGGCACAAAATGACAGAATTCTCACGTTTGTCGCGCCCCACATGTCATGTCTCTATATTTCCCACCAGTGGGGCGTTCCCCACAGTTTGAGTAACGCTGACTATGAGCATTAATTACACTTTATTATGTTGTTCTATGCTATATTGCACATGTTTTTTGTCTTGTTACTACATTTTGATATTTTTCAAGTATTTTAATAAAGAAATTCATGTTTCAAGTTTACGTACATGGAAACTTAGAAAAATCTGTTTTTTACCATGGTATCGAAATCGTCATTGAGAATCATGCTATTTTACTGGTATTGGCACAGACTATTGAATTTTTGGTATCGTGACACTACTTATAAGAGGATAAGGGTGCATAATAGAACAAATCCATGGTTTGGCCATGAACTGTCAAACATATTCCTTAAAAGAAGCAAAGCATGAGCCAAAGCTAGGTTTACTGACCTTGACATACTGGCAGTCATTTGGCTTCTAAGAAACCAATGTGTGAAATTAGTCAGGAAAACTGAATCTGATTATTTTTTTAAAGCAGTGTCTGATTTCTGTGAAAATCTGGCAAAAGTTTGGAAGATTTTTAAATCATTAAAAGGTTTTAATTCATTTTCACTCATTAAATTAATCAGGATTCTGGAGCAATTACTGACAAGTTAGATATTATGAATGCTTTCAATGAACATATATATTTGAAAATGCTTCTCAATTATCCCAACCTCAAAGTAGCTTGGATAACCTTGAATAACCTTGGGTTCAGACCTGGGCATAGCACTACTGCAGCAACCACGCTAGTTTTAAATTACATGTTTAATGCTTTGGATGCTAAGATGTGCTGTGCTGCAATGTTTATTGACCTGTCTAAAGCTTTTGATACTGTAGACCATGATATTTTGCCAAGTAAATTTTCCTCAATAGGTCTTAACTCTGAGTCTTGTGATTGGTTCTGTGATTGTCTTAATGACATAACACAGAACATTGTTTATGTTGGAGCAAAGTCCAATTTTCTTGAGGTACACAAGGGTGTTCTGCAGGGTTCCATTTTAGGTCCTGTTCTTTTTTTGATATTAGTCAGTCAATTAAAGATTGTACTTTCCATTTGTATGCAGACAATACTGTTATCTACTCTATAGACACATCAATTGATGTTGCAGTATCAAGATCGCAGTCTGATTTTGTTGTTCAGTTGTCCTTGCAAGCTTCTAGCTTGTTTTAAATACCGGAAAGTACATGCTTTTCACAAAGTCACGTAAACCTTGTTCTTCTTGAATCTCTGCACCATGAATGGCTCTACGATTGAACAAGTTCATGCTTACAAATACCTTGGTATTTGGATATATAGTGAGCTATCATTTAAATTTAACCCTAGTGTCCTTTGCACCTTGACCTCAAGCCAAACAACCCCCTATAAACATAACATTGGTCGAGTTAGAGCAACAATGGTTGAGTTAGAGTTCAGCCGAATGGCTTAGTGCAGGTGCTAATGAAACCAAGGCATTGGAAAGTTTGTAAGCACACCAGAAGTATATTTAACCCTTTAATGTTCGACTCAACCGTTTGGTAGAGCATACTTTTTTTTTTTGCAGCAAGGACATTAAAGGGTTAAATAACACTTGCTTGATGTCTGCTACTCTCGACTGTTACCACGTGAGATTCTGCCTATTCTGCAGCTCTCCCGATTGTCCTCCATTATTTGTAGCTCCTCATCTGTGTATTCAGGCTTGAATAGGTAAGGTTGACATTCGAAATTGAGCCACTCATTGTCGCGTTCGATGCTCACCTCAACCTGTTGATCTATTCTGCTGTTCTCTTGCTTCTTGCTTAGTCTCTTCCAGAAATAGCTGTGGTGCACTGTGCGTGATCTCAGGATTGTGGTAGTAGCCGAGAGTAGCAGTAATCAGGCAAGTGTTATTTAAATATACTTCTGGTATACTTACATTTTTCAATGCCTCGTTTTAGAAGTACAGAACCTATTTGCATTACTGTAGAAGTTGGTACCATTCCGGGCATTATTAGTGGGGTAATTTACAAGATACACCCTTGGTTCCATTAGCACCTGCACTAAGCCATTTGGCTGATGGCACTTACTCGACCAATGTTATAACAAGGGAAAAGATTAATGGGGGATGTTTGGCTCAAGTTCAAGGTGCAAAGGACCCTAGGGTTAAATTACTCTGTACCATCACTTCAAGAAACATGTTTTTGAACTTGTTAAGAAGCTTAAATGTAAAGTGGGATTTCTTTACAGAAATAAAGCATGCTTCCCACTTAATATAAGGAAGAAAATTGTTCAAACAAAATTTTCACCTGTACTTGAGTATGGAGATACTATGTACAATAGTGCTGCAGATGTGACCCTGATATTTCTTGAGTGGTTCTTGAGATTTTGCTGTACTTTTTGTCACTTCAGACAGTTAACACTCATCATTGTTTTCTTTACCAAAATGTCGGATGGACATTAAAGCTACATTGTGTAAGAATTTCTCCCATCTAGCAGTGAAAATGTATATGACAACCAACTGAATACCCATTCTAACCTCTCCCGCTATTATGCCAGCAACGTAAACTCCGATTTTTTTTTCAAAACAATAGCGCTCGTTTTAATTTATTACAATAATTATAGTTAATTATATAGCTAGTGAATTGTAAACAAATGCAATTATATTGTGTGCTAAAACAATAATTTAACATGTTTTATTAAAAACAGTAACAAATATGTTGTACACACAATTAGATTGAATATATTGTCAGTGTCTCATGTGAAAACACGATTACATTTGAAACATTCACTAGTCTGTTTTATCCAACAAAAGTCTAATTTTAGGACTACCTATGCAATGAATTAACAATGATTATTGTAATGAATTACGAGCGCTATTATTTTGAAATGGAAAATATGAGTTTGTGTTGTCAGGCGAATGGTTCTTGGCTACTGTATAGCTAGGGCCAGTGCTGCCTTTACATGTTCTCTAGAATAGGCGTGATCCTCCATCTTCAACAGGCTTTCAAATCTGCCGGAAGTCGTGAGTATTCTCCCCCTGGCATTCGTCATGGTGCCACTGAGTCTAAAAGCGTGGATGGCAGAGCTTGAATTTCCAAGTATGTCCCTCTTTGGCTAATGTATTGTAAAGATGGGGTAACATGGCTTCCGCAATTCGAGTGAATCCATTGCATGTGTTCTGAATGGAAGATTCTACGCTTACGAGAATACTTTCATTAGTTGGTGGAAGCAATTACACATGAATGAGCACATATTTCTGAAAGAACAAAGGGGTTTTTGCTAAGAATCAACAAAAGAAATGTACAATTTAGCTTAAAGCTACACTGTGTATTTTTTTTTAGTTGATTCTTAGCAAAAACCCCTTAGTTCTTTAAAAAATATGTGTGTGCTCATTCATGTGTAATTACTTCCACCTAATAATCAAAGTATTTTTGTAAGCATAGAATCTTCCATTCACAATACCTACAATGGTGCCGCTCAAATTGCGGCAGCCATGTTAAGCCTCCATCTTTAAAATACATATGCCAAAGAGGGACATACCTAGAAATTCAAGCACGGCCTTTCGCGCTTTTACACTAGTTACACCGTGACGAATGTCAGGGGGAGCTTACTCACGACTGCCTGCAAATTTCAAAGTCTGTTGAAGATGTAAGGTCATGCCTATTCTCGAGGACATGTAATAGCAGCGCTGGCTCAAGCTGTACATAAGGCAAGAACGTTCGCCTGGTAACACAAACTGGGATTTTTCGTTTCAAAATAATAGCGCTCGTGGTTCATTGCAATAATCATTGTTTATTCATTGCATAGGTAGTGTCCATGTTCATGTTTTGCTAAAATTTGTATTCTGTTGGAATGAAACAGACTCTAGTGAATGTTTTTCAAATGTAATCGTGTTTTCACATGAGACACTGACAATTTATTCAATCAAATTTTGTGTAAAACATATTTGTTACTTTTATTAATAAAACATGTTAAACTATAATAATAACGCGATGGGCTTCAGTTGCTTGTCATATACAATTTCACCACTAGATGGGAGCAGATCCTACACAATGCAGCTTTAAAGAAGACAGCCTATTACAGGAACGGGCAAAAAACAATTTAGCATTGATGAAGTAGTGAACTGAAACAATTGGACCTACCTTTGAGTCTGTTGTCTGTAGCCCAATTGCCAGGCCTTCAAACACAGAATGAAGGGAGAGTGAAAGGAAGAGCATGAATGAGCGAAAGGAAGAATGGGCCTGGAGGTCCACATGGACGTGGTGCAAACTACCCTCCATGTCTGAGGACGAGGTTCTCCCATGCCCGTGCCCATTTCCGTTTCCCTGCATCAGGGGTGATCTCTCATGGTCTGAACCTTGCTGTGCATCATGTTTGCAGTTCAGAACGATTCTCTCCACAATTAGCACAGTGAAAAAGCCTGCCGCCATGATGAACTCTGGGAGGGGAAAGCTGGTCTGTTTGAGATATGGATACAAAAAGGCCCAGTTATCACTGAGAATAACAATTTAAATACATCAAGGATTAGGGATAAACTAAATCTGAATCAGTGAACTAAATAAAATTATTATTAACTAAGACAATTTCCTTAAGTGGAAAAAATAGTGTACACAGATACACTGTAGGAGTTCTATTGAATTATGTTATAATGACTCTAACTATTACTCTGTTAAATGGATTACCAAACACACACACACACAAAAACACATATACATATATACACACACATATACACACACACACACACACACACACACACACACACACACACACACACACACCTAAAGGATTATTAGGAACACCATACTAATACTGTGTTTGACCCCCTTTCGCCTTCAGAACTGCCTTAATTCTATGTGGCATTGAATCAACAAGGTGCTGAAAGCATTCTATAGAAATGTTGGCCCATATTGATAGGATAGCATCTTGCAGTTGATGGAGATTTGTGGGATGCACATCCAGGGCACGAAGCTCCGGTTCCACTACATCCCAAAGATGCTCTATTGGGTTGAGATCTGGTGACTGTGGGGGCCATTTTAATACAGTGAACTCCTTATCATGTTCAAGAAACCAATTTGAAATTATTCGAGCTTTGTGAGATGGTGCATTATCCTGCTGGAAGTAGCCGTCAGAGGATGGGTACATGGTGGCCATAAAGGGATGGACATGGTCAGAAACAATGCTCAGGTAGGCCGTGGCATTTAAACAATGCCCAATTGGCACTAAAGGGCCTAAAGTGTGCAAAGAAAATATCCCCCAAACCATTACACCACTAACACCAGCCTGCACAGTGGTAACAAGGCATGATGGATCCATGTTCTCATTCTGTTTACGCCAAATTCTGACTCTACCATCTGAATATCTCAACAGAAATCGAGACTCATCAGACCAGGCAACATTTTTCCAGTCTTCAACTGTCCAATTTTTAGTGTGCTCTTGCAAACTATAGCCTCTCTTTCCTATTTGTGGTGGAGTTGAGTGGTACCCGGTGGGGTTTTCTCCTGTTGTAGCCCATCCGCCTCAAGGTTGTGCATTTTGTGGCTTCACAAATGCTTTGTGTATACCTCGGTTGTAATGAGTGGTTATTTCAGTCAAAGTCGCCCTTCTATCAGCTTGAAGCAGTCGGCCCATTCTCCTCTGACCTCTAGCATCAACAAGGCATTTTCACCCAGAGGACTGCTGCATACTGCATGTTTTTCCCTTTTCACACCATTCTTTATAAACCCTAGAAATGGTTGGGCGTGAAAATCCCAGTAACTGAGCAGATTGTAAAATACTCAGACCGGCCCGTCTGGCACCAACAACCATGCCACGCTCAAAATTGCTTAAATCACCTTTCTTTCCCATTCTGACATTCAGTTTGGAGTTCAGGAGATTGTCTTGACCAGGACCACACCCCTAAATGTATTGAAGCAACTGTCATGTGATTGGTGAGTAGATCATTGCAGTAAGGAGAAATTGAACGGGTATTCCTAATAATCCTTTAGGTGAGTATATACATAAATTTTAGTGCTGTCAGTTAAATGCGTTATTAACGGCGTTAACGCAAACCCATTTTAACGGCGTCAAGTTTTTACCTGGGAAATTTCTAGTTTTTTCACATGCTGTTGAAACAACTAGTAACGTTAGAAAAACTATAACAGTACACCGGATCTAGCTAGACCGGAAACAAAACAACAGGCTTGCCGCACACACACCATTTCAATGGCACACACGTTTGGGCTTGCGAGCTGGCCGAAGAGTAGTATACTACGTTACGTTTTGAGTGGATGACCAGCGCGAGACGCTGAAATGGATGCCAATAAAATTCTGAATGGAAAGTTTACTTTTTAAAAGTTGCGAAATGGTTCCATTGACAAGACCAAATTGATCTGTGTGTTTGTCATTGTGAACTGAGCTATCATTGTAGCACGTCCTATCTGAAATATCACCTGATGTCAAAGCACACAGCTGAAGCGAAATATCTGCCCCTTTGTCAAAGCCAGGCGACAATATGTGACTTTAGATAGTATATGCCAATGTTGTTTTCAATAAAAAACAAAAAAGCAAACAGATCCACTTTTCCATATAGATAAGAGCATTAAAATGAGAAAAAAATAATGGGACAAAAAGAAATCAAGGGACATTTAGAACAGATAAAATGAGTGATTAATTGTGAGTTAACTATGACATTAATACAATTATTTGCAATTAAATATTTTAACCGTTTAACAACAGTAATACATATATACTATATATATACATATATACATATATATATATACATATATATACATATATATATATATACATATATATACATATATATATGTACATACATACATACATACATACATACATACATATATATATATATATACACACATTTACACACACACATATACACACATACACACATACATAAAAACATATACACACACACACACACACAGTGGGTACGGAAATTATTCAGAGACAAATACACAGACAGACATAGAGACAGAGAGAGAGAGAGACAGAGAGAGAGAGAGAGA
>JACXGM010009204.1:0-27873 GCA_016801145.1 Umbra pygmaea
ACAACTAGTTATGTGTTTATATCAACCTCCTCTACAGCTGGACAACAACTAGTTATGTGTTTATATCAACCTCCTCTACAGCTGGACTACAACTAGTTATGTGTTTATATCAACCTCCTCTACAGCTGGACAACAACTAGTTATGTGTTTATATCAACCTCCTCTACAGCTGGACTACAACTAGTTATGTGTTTATATCAACCTCCTCTATCTCTGCTTCTTTGTTTCCCTTACTCTCCCCCATCCTCCCCTCACCCTCCTCCCTTGTCTCTCTCTCTCTCTCTTTCTTTGGTAGGATGAGCAGGAAGAGGAGGCTGCTGCGTCCAAGAAGAACGCTTTGCAGAAAGCCAAAGAGGTGGCGGAGGTCAGCCCCCTGTCTGCAGCCAACCTCTCCATAGCTGCGTGAGTTCCTTCTTACTTCCTGGTTTTTTATCACATCTTCATCCCGTATTTCTCTTACTGTGCTCACTTCTCACGGGTCCACACACGCGTTCAGAACACAGGTATACACACTACTGTGTGATCTCCAACATCCCTCTACCAGTAGGAAGCATTGAGGAGGCTTTGACCTTCCAGCTCTGTCAAAGGCACTGCTGTCCAGACTCACAACGGCACAGCAGGGAAGCCTGCACACACCTGCACACACACGCACGCATTGCCCACTAAATATAGACGTGACCTCTGCTGGGATTTTACTGTAGTTATATTACACAGACACACACACAGTACACATTAGCCAGGGCCACATCATTTGATGTTTTTTTAGTTTTCCTGTTACATCTGGGTAACAGTATATAATTTGTAGAAACACTTTGTAAAGTGTAAAAAAAATATGATCATCAAAATAGTCAACTACACATTTATAACCATTTGTTTCTCATGATTTATAAGTAAAAAGGTAGCTGATAACAGTATGCTCATTTTAATTAATAATAGTACTCACATAAGGGGCGCAGATGGCTCAGTGGGTAGGGAGTCTGACTTGTAGTCAGAGGGTTGCCAGTTCGATTCCGGACTGAGCGAAATGTTGTTGTGTCCTTGGGCAAGACACTTTAGCCTAATTGCTCCCAGGTCGTTGCTGTAAATAAGAAACTGTTCTTAGTCAACTTACCTGGTTAAATAAAGGTTAAATAAAAAAAATTAAACATTTGACATATAACCCTGTTATAAAGGAGATTCAACTAAGATAATACATTTTTCTTAATTTACAAATGGCTTAATTATTATATTCGTAGATATTAGTGATGTAACAATTCACCGTAGCACCGGTCAAATATTTTAGATGCAAGTGTGTTTGTCTATGGCAACTGAAAGTGATGCAATTGTAGCATTAATCATTGAGTAAATTGGTGCAAACATGATGAACCGACAAATAATTTACTGTCTTTCCAGTTTCTAACTTCCAGAAAAAGTTATTGTGACTGAACTTTAATGTATTTTCTAACCTACCGACTTTAAGCATATACTTAAACAGATTTTCACTTTTTTATACATTTGTGATCATGAATGTACATACCCCTGGCAGAATTAGTTAAATATTGTGAATTTCTGGAATGCGACTGATCATGCAGGAATCTTTTATTTTATTTTGGAGTAGTGGTCATGTAAATCCATTTATCATCACAAAATGACGTGTTCCCTTTTCAAATCATAATGATAACCGAAATCATCCACATGGCTTTGATAAAATAATTGCATACCCTTGAATGGCTGGCCTGATAATATAAACACAAGTTGACACACACAGGTTTAAATGACTATTAAGCGTATGTTTTCACTCCTGTGACATGTTTGACTTGGAGAGGCATCAACAAGGCCTATGACAAAAGTACACCATTCCTACTGTGAAGCATGGAGGTGGATCTCTGATGTTGTGGGGGGAGGGGGGGAGCTTCAGCGGCACAGGGAATTTAGGCAAAATTAATAGCAAGATGGATGCAGCAGGTTATCAGAAAATATTGGAAGACAATTTATATTCATCAGCCCGGTAACTGTGCATGGGACACGTTTTTCCGAGGGACACTATGTAGTTGTTTCAACAACATTAACACATTAACGTTAACACATATTTACACATCAACAACATGAACAAACATGTCAATGATACTGTCATTTGGATGTAACCAGTGAATTCATACATCCTCATCTTTACTCCTCATCTTTCTGTGGTTATTAGTACTATTTGAATGTCACCACCCTGTTGTTACACTAAGTCAATGTGTCGTATATTTACATATGCAACCTAGTTTTTCTGTGAAAATCTATGGACTTTTTAGGGTTGTTTGTTCAAAAATGTAAAGCTGCAGTGCGGGATTGTTAAATATAAATGAACATCCATTACATTCCAGGCCTTACCTAACCACTTCACACAATGCAATGATTAAGTCTATCACCGGAAGGTCAGTCACTCTGTATTTGTCAGTAAAGTTTTACAATTTGGTGTCTGGTGTGACATTCCCGAGCTGGAGTACCAGTAGTGATGTGTTTTACGCACAGGGTGAGCATCCGATTTGGCAAATTGACGCAAATGAGGAAGTGCCTTAAACCTGCATTCCATCTGAATTCCAGCTGGGGGCGATACGTCTGGTTGCAAAAGAGTTTGGTTTCTGTAATAGTCTATGAGAATGAGAGACACTTCTTGATTTATTTCCTCACTAAACATTTTCATAATGAGTATATGATCTCAATCGCTAGATTTGAGCCTTCTGCAAAATATAATGATGTTCATTTTTTGAATTATGGTCTCATTGATTTTAAAATCGGCAATTAAGAAAAGGGGCGTTTAGGGCGTGGCTATGGCGTTCGTTTGTACGACGAGACACTCAAAAGAGTTGTCAGTTTAGTTTTTCTGGTAGGTAACATTACATTTTGTTTTACATTTTGTTTTAATACTCTTTTAGCATCCCAATTAATATCAGTTAGCTAGCTAGATTACTCCTCCCTCGCATCTAAAATAGTCACATCTGCAACCAAGATGTCTGCGCCCGTAACGGCAAATTCAATGACCCAAATCAGTTCTTAACAAACCAATGAGTGACGTCACACATGGTTATTTCCAGTGATATATACAATCTAAGGTTTTACGCATAGACTATATATATTAATGGACAGAGCATCTGGTTCCGCAAAGTGATGCAAATGCGGAAGTGCCTTAAACCTGCATTCTATCTGAATTCCAGCTGGGTGTGACGTGCGGTTGCAAAAGGAGGTCGGTTTCTGTAGAAGTCTATGAGAAAATGATCCAATTCTCACTTTATGTATTACCTCAGTAAACATTTTCATAATGGGTGCATGGTCTCAATCGCTAGTTTTAAGTCTTCTGCAATACAGAATATTTTTTTTATTATGGTCTCGTTGATTTTAAAATCGGCAATATAGCATGGGGTGTTTTAGGGCGTGGCTATGGCGTTCGTTTGTACGACAAGACACTCAAAGGAGTCGGCAGTTCATTTCTTTTCCAGTAAGTAACGTTACATTTGGTTTAACATTTTGTTTTAATACTTTTTTTCTTTTTTTCATTTACAGCATTCCAATTAATATTAGATATCTAACTAGATTACTCCTCCCTCGTTTAAAATTGTCACATCCGCAACCAAGATGACTGCGCCCGTAGGCTAACGACGAGGCTAATGTTAACAGCAACTACAGTAGGAGTATGCTGTAAAATGCTGCAGAAAAACCCAAGAAGAATCTACTAAATATTATTAATAATCCAGATGAAAAAGTAACTTGGTGTTCAGATGAAGGATTACAGTCTAAAAAAGAAAGTGATCTACTGTATGCGTAGGCATACGTCATGAACTCACGTCGCAAGTGTTTGTGTAATTACTCTCACTGCCAGAATGGGGAGACAGAAGTTCCGCATTGCAGCTTTAACAGCCAGGTCAACCTACGTACGTAACCAACAGCAAAGTAGTTGAATTAGCCTTTGTCTCAGCTGTTTTCTAATGACATTCATTAGAATAAAACATGCTTCCCTCAAGCCATTCTGACACGTTTCTTTCTCTTGTCAAACCAACAGTATGCAGTTTCAGAATGTATGCTCTTGTCAAAGTTTCAGAATGTATGCTGTTTCTTATTCATTTGTTAGCATGCAGGGGCCCGACCCGAATGAAGCTAGTGCTCAATGAGTCACAGAAAAATCTGTCAATGATGCCTTGGATCTCCACGGGAATCCCCACCAAACGCTGGCAGGTGGCACTGCCAAGGCTTGAACCTAGAATGCGGTGGAGGCTTCAGAACTGCAGGACTTAGAGTATTGAGCCACCCAGGATGATTTGACATGGTTTAAGTTCATGTGCACATTTCAAATACTTCCTGAATTTAAATTAAATGGACCTCAATCCTGGCAAGACCCTGAAATGTACAGTAGGCAGTAAAATAAATTTGAATTCAATGCTTCACAAGCTATGAATAAATGCTTTATAATGGGACCTTTAACATGAATTGTGTTACACGTGTTAGTTGTTTTGGACTTGTTTGTATGTGTTCAAAGCTGCACTAACACTAGGAGTGGTTACCAACAACCATTTGTGTACTGGACAGAAGTGCTTCGATAGGAGTCAGTCATATATTCATGTATGCATTCAGAAGAGCTGTAGATATCCTCCAGAAATGTCTTAGCATTGCAAGCAGGGATTCCAACCAGAAATCTCCACAGTTGCTGAAACAGGTTAGGAGGCACTGTACTCTACAGTACGTCCTACATTGTGTCTTAAGTCCTACACTGTATTGTTAAGATGACAAAAGGAAGGCCTGGGTACCGGTTGGTTTCGCTTTGTAACTTGATGTAAGAGGACATTAAGCTATGTTAGAGGGCCATGGTAGCCTTGAGGTAACCAGATCCCTGAGCTGCGTTTGTGGTGCTCCACCGCCTGTGAAGTGTGTGTGTCAAAAATTAACAATGTCTGTGTAAATGGAAATATAAAGCAAGTATTTACTTATGTAGCAGACACTCCAATCTAAAGCAACTTACAATTACAGAGTACTGTATTGAGTGCAATTATATACATATATTTTTTAACCTGTCCTGATAGATGATTAAACGCACGGCACTGGCATTGCTTAGCACCAGGCTCTAGCAACTGAGCTAAGTGGGACAAGATGAAATGTGTTTGTGCCAGCGTAAAGTAGTGAGTGTGTGTTTGATAGTTTAAAGTATTGATTATGTATATCAGGGCTGCCCAACCCTGTTCTTTGAGGAGAAAAGCTAACGGAGTGAGTGAGTGTGTACAGTATGTACCTTATCTTAGTGTAACATAGTGAGTGTGTGTATCACAGTGTAAATTAGTGTGTTTGTATGACATTGTAAAATAGTCAGTGTGTGTATAATAATGTAAAACAGTGATTGTGCTGACAGCGTAAAATAGGGAATGTATGATAGGTTTAACTAGTTTGCATAGGTCTTCAACCCTCTTAGAGCATAGGTCTTCAACCCTCTCCTCAGGGATCCACAGACGTTCCAGAGTTTTGTTGTAGCCCTGAACAGGCACACCTGATTCATTAATGAAAGGCTTGGTGACTGGCTGACGAACCTAATCAGGTGTACCTGTTCAGAGCTACAACAAAACTCTGGAACTTCTGGGGGTCCCTGAGGAGAGGGTTGGATACCTATGGTGTAGTGAGTGTGTATGCTAGTGTAACGTAGCATGTGTTTTACCATTGTTCTATTCTGGTCAGTCACAAAAATTGTACAACCAGGTAAATAACACCAAGGTAGGTGAGATGTTTTTGGGGTAACGATTCAAATCTGGAATTGAGATATGATCATGGTTAGGGATTATGTTTAGGTGTAAGGGTCAGGATTAGAAAAACAAACTAAGAATTATAAATGAAATAAATGTTATGGATAATTTGTATGGTCAGGCTTGACATAAGTGTGTGTGACTGTATGTGTGGGTGAGGTGTATTGCCTGATTTATATTAAAGGCCAGACCAAACAATACTGTGCTCGCATGCATTTCTTAACTTTACATGGACTTTTCCAGCATGGTTCCAGCCACTCTAGTGTATGAGTAAGGAGACCATGCCAGACAAGTACAGACCACATGGCATGGCAGAGTCGGCCATATAGTGTGAATCAGGCACGTGTGTGTTCTATGTGTCATGCCTCTCACCGATTGTTTCCCTCCTCAGTGAGAAAGTAAACAGCACAGGTCACAACGCATCTGATCCTTTTCTGGACTGGTATTTATTCATTTATACTCCTTAATTTTATTTTGCCCGCTTTTCCTTTCCTCTCTTCCTTTTCTCCTCCTTTCAGCCACACTGTTTTAGTTCTTCCCCTCTAATTATAATTTTTACTCCCTTGCTTTTGTTGTTGTTCCAAAGTGGGCCTGTTTTCTGTATAATTTGGAGTATATTTTCTGTTGGCTGCTCCTCGCAGTATGGCTGTGGCTTTACTGTGTTTGCCTGTGTTCCCTGGGAAAAATGAAGGAAGTTAGTCGGGTTGGAGTGCCATGTTCGTTTTTTGGTTGGCTTTGTTTCAAATGTCACCATATTCCCAGTATAGTGCACTACAGTTTATCTAAGCCTTTAAAAGTGCTCAGGTTAAAAGTAATGCAAAATATGAATAATACAGTGTCATTTGAGATGTGCCATTCTTTTCTTAGAATGTCCATTTGGGGTATTTTTGTTCATGACTCCATTTTGTTTTCATTGGCTAATTTCACAATGGGTTTCCTGGTTGATTGTACAATCCTAACCTTGCCTCAATATCATCCTCCATCTTGTGCCTCTCTATGTGTAGTTTCCCAAAGTGAGGCTGTTGTGCCTTTTGCTTTGGGAAAATGTGGGTCAATCATACACCTTCAGTAGTTCTGTGTTTCTGCCCTGTAGGTCCAGCAAGGTGACCCTTATATGACCTATATATGTACTGAATGTGTTTATGTATGTGTGAGCGCTTTGTTGTGTGTCTTTGTGTCTTTGCTTGTGTTTATTACATTTCTACACACTTACATATGCGTTTCTGTTCTTGTATGGTATGGGTGTGTGTGTGTGTGTGTGTGTGTGTTTGATTCCACCACAACCAAAGCTTATATTTGAAGCTCTTGTAACCTCTCTATAATACCTGTCTTTTCTCTCTATCTACTCCTCTGCTCTGTCTCTTTCTTCCTCTCTCTATGTCTTTCTCATTCAATGTCTCTCTGCCCATCTCTCTTTCCCACCTTTCATCCTCTTCTCTGTTTGTGGCGGCAGTAAGGAGCAGTATAGGAATCATAAGGGCTTGAATAAATCTGTGTGGGAGCAGAGGACCAAGGAACTGAGGAAACAGACTCTGATGACCAGCAGAGAGGCTCTGTACAATGAGCTGGACCCTGAGGACCGCTGGAAGGCAAGGAGAGAGAGAAAGAGAGAGGGTGTGTGTGTGTGTGTGCATGGGGGAAGTTTGCGGTGAACGAGAGATGTTGTGTACACATTCTGCTTCTCACATCCTGGAACCAAGTGTTATGTACTGTAGTGGTATTTTGGTCATTGGGTACTTATCAATAAGTGAACACTGGAGGTTGTTTGACTTCTGTGAGGCTAATGATTTTGTGCCTGTCCTTGATTCTGCCTGGCCCTCTCCGTCTGTTCCCTGCTTACATCTCTCCCAACCCCGCCCGCCCCCCTCCCCTCCGCCTTTCTTCCAGGTTTCCTACTCCCGCCACATCCGTCCCGACATGAAGACCCATACAGACCGCCCTCTAGTGGTGGATCCTCAAGAGAACCGCAACAACAACACCAACAAGACCAGTGCCGACCCGGACCTCAGCCAGCAGCACGCCCACGAGCTGCACTGCAAGCATGCACACTTCCATGACAGAGGAGGAGGTGGGGATGGGGGCTCCGGTTCGGGCTCGGGCCTCAGGAGGCCCTACGACAGGGTCGACTCCACGGAGAGCCGCAGGAGCCGAAAGGAGAGTAAGGAGCATCACCACTCCTCCTACACTCGCCTGGATGAGACCGTTCTGGGCCAGTGTGGAGAGGAAAGGCCCCCGAAGAAGCACCATCACCCGCGTGGTCAGGGCTGCTCCGCGGAGCACAGGAGACCCCGGCAGCACCGCAGGCCGATGGAGGAGGATGAGGGGGACGCTGGAGGAGGTGGAGGAGGGGAAAGGAGGCACAGAAGCAGGGGGACAGAAGGGGGTGCGGACGGAGAGCAGGACGCGGGCGAGGGAGGGGAGAGGAGGCCGAGGAGGCATCGGTGCGACGGTGAGGGGAAGAGGACGCGCCAACACCGCCGGAAGTAAGTGAGACACTGAGACACACCCCTACACTGTTTAGAAGTGACACTATAGGTCAGAACATTTTGTGTAACCCTTAGACACACCCACTATACATTTTACCAGTGACCCTAAAGGTCAGAACCTTGTTGGACGCTGAGACACACCCCTACACTATTTACCAGTGACCCATTATTTTCTCAGAACCATTCAGGCATGTTTTAATTGATTTCCCATCCCATTCTCCATTAATCTGTTTCTCTCATTCCATACGTAGGGACGGTCCCACTCTGTCTACCACACGCCCTATCCAGAAGAGCCTCTGCAGACAGGACAGCCAGTGCAGTGAGGACATGGACAATGTCATGAACAGTAAACTGGCAACAAGCCAGCCCCAGCTTCCCCAGCAGCACTGCCCAACATCGGGCCTCTCCAGCCCAGCCAACCACACTAGTCCAGGCCTTTCCCCTGCAGGCCTCAACCCACGTCTGACACATAGCAGCTCCCACCTGGGCCCAGATGGAAACAGGGTACCTGCATATGGAAGTAGCACGCGGATACCGGAGTACACAGCCGTAGACATACCGCCCATGTTTCCCTCCCACAATGCTATTCTGCAGGGTGAGAGAGAAGAGGGGAATAGAGTGGGACTGTGTATGTGAAGGTTTATCATGGAATGTGTGAAATGAAAATAGAAACAGCCAACCACGCAAATGCACTTGGTGAATTCTTCTTTCTTCCATTCTTTCTTGCCTATCTTGCCTTCTCTCTTCCATCCCTCCTCTCCTTGCTCTTGCTCACTCTTCCTCCAGTCAACAAGAACGCAAACACAGAGCCCCTGCCTAAGAAGGAGGACAAGGATGATGATGACGAGAAAGGCGGCGAAGGTGGGCCTAAACCCATGCCTCCTTACAGCTCCATGTTCATCCTCTCTACGACAAACCCGTAAGTGGATGCGTGCACATAAAACCGCATGCATATTTACACTTCAATTATATCCCCGTGAAAAAGTTGTTGAAGTGTGAGTTCATGTGGACGCATTTGTGTGATCAGGTTCCGGAGACTTTGCCACTACATTGTCACTCTGAAATTCTTTGAGTTTGGAATCCTGTCAGTCATTGCAATGAGCAGCATCGCCTTAGCAGCAGAAGATCCCGTCTGGCCCGAATCCCCCCGCAATAATGTAAGACACCTCATTACACCCTCCTAGCTAATGGTAATGTACACCCTCCTAGCTAACGCTAATGTACACATGGAGCGTTACATCCTAGGTAACCCTCCATGTTACTGTGTTCGTTTTAGCTTTTATTTCAGGCTTTATGATCATCAACATGAGTCAACTTACCTGTTTGAATAAGAGCAATCAAATGTAGCTTTTAATTAAAATGATTATAATAATAAAATTTTGTGTAGATTAATGATAAAAAAACTTAGGCTGTAACACAATGTAAAACATAAGGCTGTAACACAATGTGGAAAAAGTTACGGGGTCTCAATACATACATTAGTAAAGTTTTCGGTAAATTTAGGTATTATAGTTAACTTCTACTTCACCCTTCATGCTAACTTAGCTATTAGAGTTAGTGTAACATGTAAATTCCCAGATAGCATAGCAAAGAGCTGACTGGACACCAGCGGACAGCGTTGGCGGTCCGCCAGTGGTTTGCTCATTGGTTCACTGGTAGTCCGTCGGCGGCAGAATTGGTGGGTGAGCGGTCCACCGGTGGTCTGCCGGCGTGTGAGCAGCATATTAGACAGAGGTACTCCAGGAGCTCTGCACAACCCCGCTGTTGTTCAAGTTGGTCCATCATCTGCTTATAGGCTATATTCTAGGCTAGGCTTAATTTCTGGATTTCTATTGCTAATGTAAAATAATTTGAGCAAGCTGCCCGGCGGACCGGCTATGTTCACTCCTAAATTAACATCCATGCTAACTTAGCTATTGTAGTTGACTCCTAAATTAGCATGCATGCTAAATTAACTATCGTAGTTAACTCCTAAATTAGCCTCCATGCTAACTGAAATATTGTAGTTAACTCCTCAATTAGACTCCATGCTAACTTAACTATTGTAGTTAACTTCTCATTTAGCCTCCATGCTAACCCTGTTTTCTGTCTCTACACAGGTTCTGCGCTACTTTGACTATGTCTTTACGGGAGTATTCACATTTGAGATGTTGATTAAGGTAGTTCTCAATCTGTTTCCTTCCGTTTTCACTTGTCATCACCCGAGGTAATCAGTCACAAAGCTGTATCTACAGTCTCCTCTTCTCTCCATCCTCAGATGGTAGACCTGGGTCTGGTGTTGCACCAGGGCTCCTACTTCAGAGACTTGTGGAACATCCTGGACTTTATAGTGGTTAGTGGTGCTCTGGTGGCCTTCGCCTTCACGTAAGTACCCCTCCTGCCCCCTGCCTTCACCCACCCCTTCTGTCCTCTAGCCCCCGCTTCTCTCTGCTGTCCCTAGTGGTCACAACATCACAGTGTAGCCAGCCTCACAGATGCCCTGGAGCAAAGCCATACTCTCACTCTTTTGTCGCTCTCTCCTGTCACACTGTCTCCTTTTCCCAGCTCAGTTCCCCCCTTTCTCACCTTTCTCTCCATATCAAACTATTTCCTCTCACTCTGTCGCTTATTTCCTCTATCACTCTGTGTCCTGAGATGACTCGCTCGATTATGATACACAGTCTGACGTCCTTGACAAGCACCCCAACAAATTACCCATGCCCTTCCCACAACATCCTAAACACACAGCCCACCCTTTCCCCAACCCCCCCAATCATCTTCTGAGTCATCCTCTCCTAGCCCCCACCACCACCACCCCCTTCCTGTGTTTCTCCCAATGTCCACCACCCCTGCCCTCTGCCCCCCGTGGTTGTGAGGTCCACCCTAGGCACCTGTAACCCTTTAGTGTCCCAGGTGTTTCTGGAGCTGAGGGGCCTGAACTGCACCCCTCCTCCCTGAGCTGCACCTATCCTACACCCCTCCAACAGAGCAGGTATTTCAGACTCCTTCTTCTGCACGCCACTGCCTGGGCTGGGACACTGGTCTCATGGCTGGAGATGGAGCTGATGGCTGGGGAGTGAGCTGGTGGTGTGGCTGGGTCTGGGTTGATGGCTAGTGATGAGGCTGGTGGTATGCCTGGGTTAAAGAAGGTTTTCTTAGTGAATAAACAAGAACAAATAATGGGTTGTTGCAAGGAGAATGGGGCATGGAAGGCCTACAGTGGATACTTACTGGGGAAATGTGCACTATTTGGACTGAAGTTTAATGTGGTAGCTGGGATCAGGTTGGAATGGGGTTAAGGGCGTGACAAGGGGGTTAATAAAGTAAAGTATACTCAATGAGGACATTGGGATGAGTGTAGACAGGCAATATTTTACAAAATTATACTCTCTGGAGTTGGTGTGTCTAAATGTTACTACATTCCAAAAAGTGTACTTTATTATTATTATTATTTTGGTTACATATAGAACCATACATATGCATACAGAACCTTTTCCCCTGAGGATCCTTAATGGATCTCAAAAGGGTTCCATACTGTAGGTCCCCAAAAAAGTGTTCTCATCAGAACCAAAAATAGTTATTCTAGGAACCATAAAAGGGTTCTATGAGGACAATTGATGGACCCTTTTTTGATTGTTATTGTACTGTACCTGAGCTGATCAAAAAATGAACACAAGCAAGGGAATATTTGCTTGCATTGGATTTGGAGTTAAAAGTTGATTTCTGGCCTATTGGATGATTAAATGCATATAGATATATATTGTATTTCTCTAAATGTTAAGATTCCGGTAGATTCCGGTAGATTCCTTTTGAAAGTCCCTGGTTACTAGAATGATCTAGAATTTATGAACTGGTGCCTGTATGCATGTGGACATGCTCCTCAATGAAAGGCCTATGGGTAGTTTATGCATGTCTAATAGGTAGATAACACACATCTTTTGTTGCAGTTATATTTGAAATATCGGATAGTATTGCACCTGAAATGTTTTCTCAATTTAAATCAACTGCTTTCTCTAGGCTGGTTGATGAAGGCCCAGGATTTGACAATGATTTTACAGTTGCATGATATAAACCCATTGTATAAGGCTGATTAATTGATTGTTGTATGTTGTTATGTTATCTGAATATGGTGCATGAGTTATTTTGCGAGTGATTGTGTAGGTTTTCCAATGCTAACCCAGTCCCCTTTTACAGGTGGCTCATAGCACAATGGACAGACAAGGAGAACAGGGCATTTCATGATTAACATTTTGATAATTGAATCATTTCAGTGATATATTGAAATTATATTCATAGAGTTTTAAACATCATTTTAGAAAAAAAGCTGCATTTCAGAGCATTCATATAAAGATATTCATAAATTACTGAATTACAGTCTATTCCAAGCCCGCCTTAATGGAGTCAGTTTGAGCCTGGTGTTCACATGAGCTTGAACGCAATCATAAACACCTGAGGTCCATCTACGCCAGCCGTGTCGAACTGGTTCCACAGAAGGCCTAGTGTATGCTGGTTTATGGTCTATCCTTACAATTAGAGCCCAAAAACCTAGACCGCCAGGTGAGAGGAGATCCTAACCAATTAGTGACCTAATCAATCAGTCACTAGGCCCTATGTGGAACTGGTTTGACACCCCTGATCTACGCTCTTAAAACAGAAACAAAAAGGTAAAATTTTTTCTCCCCATAGGAGAACATATTGTATGGTTCCAAGAAGTACCCTTTTTGGTTACAAACAGAAACATACATATGCACATAGAACCTTTTCCCGTGACAATTCTATTTTTTCTTTTGTTTCCCCAATTTTCTCCTCTTCCAATTCGCTCTAATCCTGCCTTGTTGGCAGCTCCGCAACTCCCTGCACAGATCTGTGGGATGGCGAAGGGCGTGCACATGGTTCATCCAACCACATGTTGCCCAACCGCCGATTCATTTTGCACTGCGAGTCCAACACGGAAGCCTTTAGTAGGTTACTTACGCGACTGAACTCACAGGTACCCAATCTAGAGGATAGATAATCTGACTCATCTAACCCAAATCCCGTGCAGCGCTATGCCAATATGCGCTGCCTTGTGCAGGAGTCCCGGGGAAAGTCAGAGAACCCATATTTAGGCTCTAACCTGTGACTATCATGACGTACACTGTCATGTAATGCAACGACTTAGCCTACTAAGCCATGCAGACCCCCCAGCCTGTGAGGATTCTTAATGGATCCCAAATGGGTTCCAAATTTTACTAAGACAGGTTTGCACTGGAACCAAAAAGGGTTATTCTAAGAACCATGAAAGGGTTCTCCTATGAGGACAAATGCCGAACCCTTTTTTGGATTTTTTGTTAAGAGTGAACATGCATAAAAAATTGGTAATGGCCTTGCATAAAAATGATAAACTTTCAGCCGTGGCTGTGGAATTTCTTTTTTTAGGATCATTAGTCCGCCGGACCAAAACATTCAGAAATGTCCAAAGCTTGTGTTGATGTATAGATCAAGTTTTACACAACTACCTACACAATCAAGTTCTACATTTTTATTATGTTCTACTTGCAATTCCTGTCGTATTCATAGAAAACAGGCTGCTCTTTTGAATAAAGTTAATCTAAACTAAACAAAATTAAGCTATTTTGAATTTGATGGTAATGTAATGTGTGAATCTAATGCTCTTAAACTGTGTTCTGAATTTGCAAACAACTGCCAGTCTGGACCACATAAAAATAAAATTGAGTGTTATACTGTAAGCATTTAATAAAATGCATAAGGATTTAAATGTACAGTATTATTTTTTAAACCTTCTGTAAAGCACATTCATCATTCATTCTGTCTGTGGGACACTGGACTTCACAGGAGATATAAGACACTGTAAATGACCAATGCTATGTTTTTGGATTACTTCATGGAGCAAACAATGTAGTTTAAATGTAGTTTTTATTTTGATTCAAAGTTTCCCCTTGCAACAGGAAGCTGACATTTAAAAGACAATTCTTTGGCTGAATCAAAGAATGGAGTTTGCCATCATTTAGTCTATACGTGGTCTACAGTATTTATTTTAGTTGATTTGTTTAACCAGGGAAGTTGACTGAGAATAGGTTCTCATCTGCAGCAACAACCTGGGTCAGAACAAGCAAAGCAATTATACAGTATATTCCAGTTTCAACCTGTAGCGACACCTATTTAGATTGTTTCCTCCTGTAGGTTCTGATAGCAAATAATGTAAAAGAAATGCTCCAGTCTGCTTTTAAACCCTGTCATAACAGGGACAGAGAAACCAGATCATAAAGATTTTAATTAATTAATTTATTTTAAATTGGGAGTTTCCAATATTGTCAGAGAATTTATTGATTTCTTATTCTTTCATACAGTGTTGAAACTATGCATAAAAAATGACTTGTTTCATGCCAAAGGGATATAACCCCATCCTGCATTAAAAAGGCACTTCTGTGTAATAACTTTAGCTTTGAAATTCTCCTGAAATACCTTGCAAATGATAGAATAATCAGTTAATTGACAACAGATTTAACAATATTTCACTCATGTAGAAAGCTATTATCCAGTTCACTGTGAAAGTTATTCTAACAGAGAGAAATTTGCCTAAACTACTGAAGACAGTTATAGTCTTCCTTTGGCCTAGTCTTTGCTGATGCAGGTTTACTTTCCATTGGAGTTTGCTTGTTCCTATACAACATCCACCACACATTTTGAACTGTATGGTATTGTGTCAAGTTGAATCATTGATTCTATCCTCTAATCAAGCCTAATCACACTGAATCATCAATAACTTAATTACTACATTGTAGTTTCTGAAACCATACAGTTGTGCTCAAAAGTTTGCATATCCACCGGAGGGTCAACTTGGCCTTGTGCTTAGGGTCTTTGTCATGCTAGAATGTCCAAGAGCGTCTTATGTGTAGCTTTCTTGTAGAAGAATGCAAATTGTCTGCCAGTATTGTTCGATTACATGCTGCATTTGTTTTGCCATCAATTTCCACAAGGTTCCCTGTGCCTTTAGAGCTCACACGCCCCCAAAACATCAATGAGCCACCACCATGCTTCACAGTGGGGTTTTCACTATACAGTTGTGGTCAAAAGTTCTGAGAACTGACACAGGTATTGGTCTCCAAAAAGTTTGCTGCTTCAGTGTTCTTAGATTTTTGTCAGTAACTACTATGGTACACTGAAGTATAATTAAGAATACCATAAGTGTCAAAGGCTTTTATTGACAATTACATTAAGTTTATGCAAAGAGTCAATGTTTGCAGTGTTGACCCTTCTTTTTCAAGACCTCTGCAATCCACCCTGGCATGCTGTCAATTAACTTCTGGGCAAGATCCTGGCTGATGGCAGCCCTGTCTTGCATAATCAATGCTTGTAGTCAGCATTTGCAGGTTTTTGTTTGCCCAACTTCCTTTTGAGGATTGACCATAAGTTCTCGATGGGATTAAGGTCTGGGGAGTTTCATGGCCATGAACCAATAATGTTAATGTTTTGCTGGAAAAGGCATTGGTTGCCACAAAACTGTTCTTAGATGGTTGGGAGACGTTTCTCTCAGAGGATGTGTTGGTACCATTTTTATTCATGGCCATGTTCTTAAGCAGAATTGTGAGTGAATCCACTCCCTTGGCTGAGAAGCAAACACACAAAAGAATGGTCTCAGGATGCTTTACTGTATGCAGAATATCAGTCTGTCCCTGAAGTTTTTCCTGGAGAGAAGTGGCTTCTTTGCTGCCCTTTTTGACACCAGGCCTTCCTTAAAGTCTTTGCCTCACTGTGCATGCAGATGCACTCACACCTGCCAGCTAACGTTCCTAAACAAGCTCTGCACTGGTTGTGCACCGATCCTGCAGCTGAATCCACTTTAGGAGACGGTTCTTGCATTGCTTGACTTTCTTGGGCGCCCTGACACCTTCTTCACAACAATTGAACCTCTTTCCTTTTTCGATGATCCAATAAATGGTACTTGAAAAAACTGAAAAAGTAAATCACATAGTGAAACGTTTAACAAATTGGCATCCCCGAAGAGGTACAAGGTTAGCATATGTTGTAATACTGTAATAGTAAGATCTTGTTTGTGTTTTAAATTAGTTTTGCACCATAACTTTTTCTGTTTGTTTTCTTGAGGACTGCCGGGTGGTGTTAATGAGCTTGCTAGATTAACCTTAGCTATACCGCGTCTGCTCTGTGGGAACTAGCTGGCTATTGTTTGGGGTAGAGCCTCTACCATAAAACATTAATTAGCCAGATAGTTAAATACACTTGTCGTGCAATGTTTAAGTGGATTTTGATTTAGTATACCTTTTAAGCTGGATTGCGACCAAACACTGGATATTTGATAAATAAGATCTACCTGCTGTGGGAGGAACTATTTCTCATTTCAAAACGCAACGCGTGCTATTATTATGTAGTAACTTACCCCTCTGTTGAGTCCCCTTCGCTTATCGCTCAAACATTTTCTCTTTTCAAGTGCTCTCTCATTACGGTGGTGCTCCGGTGCCATGCCATTTATGTTTTACAGAGTCTGCACGTAAAACTTTTTTGTTGAATTTAAAGTGAAGTTCTTCCATAATATCGAATATTTCGGTCAGACAGTTTAAAATGTTTTTTGTTTCCTTAAGTGACGTAGCTCCACCACACAGCATGAAACAACATAGATCCAACGAATCAATAATTAAATGTGTTGCCAACAATTTTAATAATCGATTTTTATCGATTTCATCGATTTGTTGTTGCAGCCCTAGTTTTAGATGATCACTATCTTTACATACCAGTCAGATTCTTGCATGAAAAGCCATATTGTCAAAATCAACGCTGAAATTTCACAATGTCTGCCAGGATATGCAAACTTACGAGCACAACTGTATCTATATAGGTATCAAATCCTCATAAATGTACAAAATGCCCATCCGTGAAAAGTCTGGTGTCCACAAAACCATTAGACAAATGAAAAATTATGGATTGTATTCCATTGATGTCTGATTTAAAGGTTTACTGTTGACCTATAAATACTTGATTCTATTTATCTTTTTGATTTGGTCATGCTGTACCGTAGATACGTACCTACAAACACACAATGGTCACAAGACACAAGCTTTATTGTAGCAAACATTTCAAAAAGCTTAAAGTCACTCTGGATAAGAGTGTCTGCTAACTAACTAAAAGGTAAATGTAAGCTGGAGGCAGGACTACATTTTATAGAGCTTATTTTTTTTAAGAATAAAAATACACAATACAATTGCTGGTCTATGAGAAACCAACTCAGTTTCAACCAGTAAGTCTTTAATGACTCTGGATCTCTGGCCCAGGGGTTTGGCATTGAGAGTGGACCACTCTGATTTTGACCCTTTTATATGAGCTTAGTTGCTGGCTTGCTCTTCTTTGCCATTGCTTAGGAGCTGCAGGAAGTCACACCAGGCGTTGTTCACAATATTTAACATGATACTAGAGTCACTGACACAATCTTTCTGTTCGGTGTTATGTCCCTTTCGGCTTGTGCATTCAGAGAGCTCTTCCTGGGCTTTGTTTGGCCTTGTCTTAGAATAGTTAGTTGTTATTAATGTTCCTTTGGTGGTGTGGGAGCTATGGGAACCTATTCTGGCTTGTTGGCCTGGTCTCAGTCCCCAGTATCTATGCTGCTATACTAGGGTCAGTCTGTCTTTTTGAGTGTATTGTCTGGTGTCCTGTTGACCTTAAGTGTGCTCTGCATAAATATCCTTACTGTATGTACACACCGGCACAGACTTGAGCTTCAAAGTTACCCGAAGTCATTCATTTTCGATAGAAGCTGGCTTCTCTCAGCTGCAAGGACCGGCAAATCAGTCAGCGTCTCGTTTTGGGCATATTGGGGCGTGTTGAGCGACCAGAGCGTTAAACAGAAAGTTTAAATTTGTTCAACTTTATGGTAATGAGCTATGACGTGGTTCAGCGGCAAATGACAGTGAACAAATAGGAATTTAAGTACGTCTGGTAGCCTTCCTTCTTTGATGTGAATGTCCTGCCCCGTCAGAGTGGCCAAAGCGGCCAAAGTTTCCAAAGCTTCCCTGTACTTTTATTTTCAAGCGTCCTTGACGGGGCGTCCAGAGCTTCTTTTGAAGCTCAATCTGTGGCGGTGTGTACATACAGTAAGTCTCCATCATTCCAAAATCCACCTGGTTGCATTTATATTTGTTTCTCAACCTCTTAGTCTTTAGCCTAATAAAATACATTTACATTCTCATCAAAGGAACAGATTTTTTTCACTATCAGAAAAGCTATCTGACATAAAAAAAGTAAATGTTGAAAATATCATAAATATCTATGAGATTCTTGTTTTTGGCGGCATCAAATTATAATCAGGCAGTGTTTTTGCCTGAAATTATGCTTTTCTATCATATTCGGTTCTTGTGTAGAATTGTGATTATTGTGAGTTTGCAGACATTAATTCAGCTTTGATTTAACTTTAACTTTATGAAACAAGAACAATTTGCCCTATAGCCCATTATTTGCAAAGATTAAACAAATGTGTTTGTGAAGTATGTGATACTAAAGTCCCAAAACTTTGGATCCACAGCCACTCTGGTTTCTGTAATGCATATGAACAGTCGTCATACTAATTTGCTGCCAGGGCATTTGCGGGTCTCCTGAACAGATATCACTCCACTTTGCAGCTTCCCTAGCATGTCTTAAGCAGTTCCTCCTCAGGGATCATTTCATTCTTACACCCTTGCTCCATATGCTCAACATCAGCTCCCTCCACTCAACAACTGTCTTTCCCTCCATAGCGAGAGGCTGCAAACCCCAATATTATAATGTGAAGGCTATGCCTGCAGAATACTCGCTACCTTGCTCCCTCAGCCTCTCCCTCAGCCCCTCCCTCAATCCCTCAGCCCCTCCCTCAGCCCCTCCTTCAGCCCCTCCCTCAATCTCTCAGACCCTCCTTCAGCCCCTCCCTCAGGTCCTCCCTCCATTAAATATGCATTCTCTACACTGCTTTGCTCCTGTGTAGCAGGAGATGCTATTTACCAAGCCCCCATAACACTCCTCTTCCTCTCTTTCACAATCGCTGACAGATGGAAGCTCTGGATAGGTTCACAGCAGCCGCGGTCGGTGGATCTTAATTGGGAAGGACAGGCTCGTATTACACTCGGGACCGTAGTGAATGGAATGGTGCGCAACGCACAAAACCCAGTGTGCAAAATAAAAAACACTGGGTTTTGTGCGTTGGGCACCATTCCATTCACTCCGGTCCCAAGCGTAATACGAGCCCGTCCTCCCCAATTAAGATCCCCTGACCGCGGCTGGTTCACAACATTTGCATGGTCCAGCTAGCATTAGCATCGTTTTGCCTATCCATTCTATTGTTATCTGCAGACATGTGAAAGAGATGAAGGAAAGGATGCTTTATTTGTGCATTGGTATGCTTAAGGTAGAAGTTGCATCTAAACACAGATGTAAAAAAGAGCTATTGATGAATGTGACCTTATTCTAGATAAGTGTCTAGGGGCAACTTCATAATGCAGTAGTCTCTCATCTTAGTGTCTGGTGCTCCAGGGTGGTAGAGGCGCCCCCTGAACCATGTTCCATATCTCTGCCACATTTTTGTGTGCATGCATTTGTCTGTGTATCACTAATAATGTATATGTGTATTTTAACCTCTCACACAGGTTTAAATTATCACACAGGGGTTTAACCTCTCTCTCACAGGAGTTTAACCTCTCTCTCACAGGGGTTTAACTTCTCACACAGGGGTTTAACCTCTCACACAGGGGTTTAACTTCTCACACAGGGGTTTAACTTCTCACACAGGGGTTTAACCTCTCACACAGGGTTTTAACTTCTCACACAGGGGTTTAACCTCTCACACAGGGGTTTAACCTCTCACACAGGGGTTTAACTTCTCAAACAGGTGTTTAACTTCTGACACAGGGGTTTAACCTCTCACACAGTGGTTTAACTTCTCACACATTTTTAACCTCTCACACAGGGGTTTAAACTCTCACACAGGTTTAACTTCTCACACAGGGGTTTAACCTCTCACACAGGGGTTTAACTTATCTCCCTGGGGTGTAAACTCTCACACAGGGGTTTAACATCTCACACTGGGGTTTAACCTCTCTTAAGTGTTTTGGTATTTCAGAAGTATATGTGTATGTCTTTATACTTGTGTCTGTGTGTATTGTGTTTATAAAAGTATACATGTATAATGTGTGTCTTTATATGGGAGTGTGTATATATGTATATCTGTGTGTTTGTGTGAGCTTGTACATATATATGTGTTTTTTGTGTGTTTGTGTGAGCTTGTACATATATATGTGTTTTTTTTGTGTGATTGTTTATTTATGTGTGTGTTTGTGTTTCGCTTTCTGTGTAAGGCCTGTGTTTTTAGCCACAGGAAATAATGGACAGACAGAGAGCAAACTAGACGGAGACTCCATTAAATACACACTCTCACATGCACGCACGCATGCACACAGGAAGGAAACTCAAACACATAGAGATAGTGCCATCATTTGATTGGTCGAAATAAAAAGCAATGCAGATAGAGTGCTTTCATTTGAGATTTGTATCGCTGCGTTGATGTAATTAGTCTGGCATCCACAGTCTGGCCTGGTTATCAGTTGTATCTGAGCTCGGGTCGCCCTCCTGCATGCCTCTTGAATGCATAGAAGGACCAGTCTGGCAGAAACCATACTCTTCCCAAAGACAGGACCTTTATATTTTGATACTGATACACACCTCCCCTAGCTGACCAATCAGATCGCTGATGGAATTGTTTTAAGCATCATTGATGTGAAGCATCTATGACGGTTTGTTACTAGCATGGTGTTGCAGTATGTGTGTGAATGTATGTCTGTCTGTCTGTCTGTATGTCTGTGTGTGTGTGTACAGGTTTGCTATCCTGATGGGAAACACAAATAAAGGAATAAAGGTAAATTTGACCTTGTGGGGACATTTAACCATTCTCTATGAGAAATTAAATGCTATTTTCAGTTTAGAAATAAAGGTTAGTATATAAATTACAATTGGGATAAATGTTACAATTAGTTAAGGTTTATGGGATTATCAAAAACCCACCTTAAATTAGCTACTTAATATACTAATATCTAATGTTAGCAATGGCCGTTTGTGTTATATATAATGATATTGTTTCAACACATTCAAAAACTAATGCATTTGAATTTTGAGGCCTCCTCTGTTTTGGCCTTTTCCAGAAAATACCACAAGGTCCAATATTCAAAGCGATCATAGTGCCTGCCCCGCTAGCCAGTAGCTTCTGTTGTTTGTGAAAAGAACCTCTAAGCAGGGCTGATATCTTGACATTAAATACAAACTTTTTGTAGAATTGCATTCTTTTTTATACACAAACATTTATCGTGACACAACGTTTGCCTAAGAATGATGTACCATGTTTTGAAGAAAAAACTGTGTTTTGAAACGTGAACAACACAAAATAGATGCAATCATAGCTTACCACCAGCCATCTCAAAGTAGTGACCACTTCAGCAAAAGATACAGCCATGATCTAGTTATTAGTTATTCAATGTAGCTTGCAAATGTACAAGCTGTCACTAATACAATATTTTATGAAAGCGATTACACAGCATATTTAGAAACATGAAAACACATTTTCGCAACTTGTACAACTTGTACTAATGTAGCTGCATTACAAGTACATTACAAGTTTTTCAAACAAAAGTCATGGAACTAGCTAGATGGCTGGATTAGCTTAGCACATGATCTACTGTAGCTAGGTAGTAAGTAATTCAGACTAGCTTGTTACTGTACAATCTGTCACCAATACATTTTATTACAAATGTGATTACACAACATATTGAGAAACATGAAAACAAATGTAGCATTATTTTACTGTAGCTTGTAGCGAGCAAGTGTGACAGGACTTGTCAAAGGCTAGTGTAACAAAGCAAGGTAATGTTTCAACAAGAAATTGTTCACCCGGGGCCCAGGCTTTTATTACCGATAAAAAACAATTAATAGTGACAAAAGAAAAAACTTAAAATCCTACTCCATCTTGGATCAAACTTAAACTCTTCTTACATCAACAAACAAATCCCAAAAACTGAGGCAGCGCAGTGGTGCTCCTCTCTTCTACTCCTGTTGGCCCTTTTTATCCCCTTTTCCTTTCTCAAGCCTCCTACAGGTGGTTCTAACGCGTCGTAATATTTAATCCTTCCACCACCAGGCCTCTCATAAGCTGCATAAGAAGGTCAAAGGGCATGTTTAAAAAAAAAACAAGAGTTGTTGGTTTAGTTCACCAACAGTCAACAAAAGACCCACAACCAGGGACGGACTGGCCATCGGGAGGATCGGGAGTTTTCCCGAACGGCCGGTCCGTTCTGGGCCGATCGGGCCGTCATATTTTACTTTGATGGCCGGTCGGCCAGTTACAGTCCTGGACGTATTAAAACAAGTGACAGTAAGCTGAAATGGACTGGCTGTTGCATCCGCAAAACTGCGGTCTGGCCCAGCCGTCAAATCGAGAGAGAGAGAGTTCCTCTATATTTAGATGAGGAGAAACCCAGTGAATGACGAATGCGGGAAGCGACAGATAATGCGCGCGCGCCACCCCCCCCTGCCGGCCGCTCCATCCAAAGTCCCGGGACAAATTTTTGTCCTGGTCCATCCCTGCCCACAACTTTGGATGTGACATACTGTAGTTGGGTAGCTAGTTAGCTAGTAATATAAACTAGCTTTCTACCATAAAATGCCTCTTATTATATCATATTTATATATGATATAATTATATTTTGTATTGCGAACATGATTACACATCATATGCAATGACAAAAAAATACAGCTAACTTGTACTTGTACTTCCCAAAAAGACCATAAGACAGCTACAGCTCATACAGAACGCTGCTGCCAGGATTCTGAGCAGAACCAGGAAATATGAGCATATCACGCCAGTTCTCAGGTCTCTACACTGGCTCCCAGTTACTATTAGGATAGACTTTAAAGTATTATTACTTGTATATAAATCACTCAATGGCCTAGCACCTCAATACATTGCAGATATACTCATTCAATATAAACCCAACAGATCACTCAGATCATTAGGATTACATCAGCTAGAGATACCAAGGATTCACTCAAAACACAGAGAATCTGCTTTTAGCTACTATGCCAGCCGCAGCTGGAACCAGCTCCCAGAAGAGATCAGATGTGCTCCAACAGTAGTCACCTTTAAATCCAGACTCAAAAAAAAAACATCTGTTTAGCTACGCATTTACTGAATGAACTCTGTGCTAAGTCCGAACTGATTGCACTATATTTTATATGGTTCGTTCAGTCTCTTTTATTTCTTAACTGTACTATTTTTCTAATTGTTTTTTTCTTTTCATTTTGAAAAATATTTTCTGTAAATTATGCAAAGAAAGACATGGAAGTGTAATGGCTAAATAGCTAACCGGATAAGCTAATCACCAGCCATCTCAAACTAGCGACCACTTCACCGAAAGAGACGGCTGTGTTCCAGTTAGCTATTCAACATAACTTGCAACTGTACAATCTGTCATCAAGTCATTATATTACGAACATGATTACAAAACGTATGCAATGACAAAGCAAAAACATAGATAGCATGTAATGGAAGTGGTTATCAATTAGAAATGGCATATTGTGCAAATAACAAAAGTAATGGAAGTACATAGATAACCAGATTAGGATGTTTAAACCAGGAATGTTTTTGTGAACAGCGTACATATAGCTATTCGAAAAACAAATGCCCAAGCATAGATATGACCTAGACAGTGTTTGTTTAGCAACAAACAAGGTGCAAATCAATCAAAACTTAACTTCAACCATTTTACAACTGATGTGCACTAAGAATTTTTTTTTGCAATTGAATGAACAAATGTTGATTCTCTTATAAAATCTCTCTTCCGATTCAAATATGTGTATTTCAAAGTTACAAAATGAAAGAATGCACTCTGAAAAAAAGAATCCCTTGATGAGAAATCAGTGTGTTGCTAAGTTAGCGTGTTTTGTTCAGACCAACACAAAGAAAGCACTCTGAAAATGACCATTTGTAAAAGCTGTTGTGTAGACCAGGAAGCACTGCCAGAATAGAATGTAGTTTTCTAAAGACAAGAAAAATGTTGACACCTTGTGCATTTATTAATGCCAATCCTAATGGAAACATCACTGACAGATGAAAGATGGCTCAAAATATCAATGACATCCAAGACTAGACAAGGACTTGTAGCGTGATTGGTATGCCACAGATTTGTTTTTAGGTGATAACTATCCCCAGTCTCGACACAACATATTGAGCTATTTTCCCCGGGCAAATAAAAATACATTGTTCCCTATTCCTAAATTTGTATGAAACATATACATGACTGATCTAGAAATGCCTGGGACAAGCTACAGTTGTGCTCATAACTTTGCATACCCTCGCAGAAATTGCGACACTTTGACACGCCTCACAGCTTCTGGCACACTATAATTTGGAGTGACAAGACCAAAATAGATCTGTATGGACACAACCATAAGCGCTATGTTTGGAGAGGGGTTAACAAGGCCTATGGTGAAAAGAATACCATCCCCACTGTAAAGCATGGTGGTGGCTCACTGATGTTATTGGGGTGTGTGAGCTCTAAAGGCACAAGGAACCTTGTGAAAATTGATGGCAAGATGAATGCAGCATGTTATCGGACAATGCTATCAGACAATTTGCATTTTTATGCATGAAAGCTGCGCCTGGGACACCCTTGGACTTTCCAGCACGACAATGACCGTAAGCACAAGGCCAAGTTTACACTGCAGGGTTTAAAGCAGAAACAGGTGAAGGTTCTGGAGTGGCCATCTCAGTCTTATGACCTTAATATCATTGAGCCACTCTTTGGGGAGAGCACAAACAACGACCAGACTTTGCATGACCTGGAGTCATTTTGCCAAGACATATAGGCAGCTATACCACCTGCAAGAATTTGGTACAGCTATCACAAACGACTGCGCGCTGTCATTGATGCTAAAGGGGGCAAACACCATATTGAGAACTGAGGGTAAACAGACTTTTGAACAGGGGTCATTTCATTATTTTCTTTGTTGCTATGTTTTGTTTTATGATTGTGCCATTTTTATTACCTGCTCACTCATGTTTCCTTTAAAAAATGTCTAGGATTATGCAAACTTTTGAGCACAACTACGTGACCAAATTGTCCATCTAGCTTGAAATACCCCTTTAAATGAAGGTTCTGCAAAGTTTTGGGTTTATGGCTAGGGAATATGAAACATGGCTTTCTGGGTCTGGGTTAGGTCCCCACAAGGATATAAAGTTTTGTGTGTTGTGTTCCTCAAACCCTATTACAGATAGGTAGACAGACATACACGAAGCTATAGGTGTATTGAGACATATTAATTTATAGTATATGTGAGGGGAAGGACCTAAAAAACACAGGCCTTGCACATATTTCTCTTTGTCTCATATGGATGTTATTCCTCCTTTTCTGTGTTTCCCATTTCCTCCCTGCCTCTCTTCCTCCTCTTCCTCTATCTGGCTGTCTCTCTTTTACATCTCTTGGTTCTGGACGAACAGGAGCAGTAGCCGGTAAAGTTGTGTTGTCTCTCTCTTCTGCATTCTGAGTGCTGCTCATTTCCGATCACATGGCTTTTCTCTCTTTCTATTTTTTTAATGTGTCCTATATCAGTCCTTACTGTCGACCACATGGCTCCAACTCTCCCTCTATCGATCTCTCTCTCTCTGACATGCTCTCAGTCTGTCATTACCCCTGGTCTGTCTGGGCCAACTCTAACTAACCTATGACTGAATTGACTCCAACATGAATCAAATGTAAATTGATCATTTGTGAATCAGATCAAAAGTTTAAGCAAACGATTGATTTAGAATACAATGACAATAAAGAGACTGGAGGAAGTAGAATAGTTGAAAAAGAGCGTGAGGTAAACATGCAGACAGAGCAGCACTAACAGCCACAGTGTGTTAGATAGAGAGGGTTTATGGACTAGTTATACGACAGAAACAGGGCAACTGTACATGTGTGGAAACACACAGACAAATCAAAACACAACCAAAAGCAGAACAAAGTGTACAAACACACACAGTTGCTGGCCACCAGTACCCCTATATGGCCACCAGTAGCCTTCAGTTGACCTTCAGGAAGCCACAGCTGACCTCAGGTTAACTAGGGAAGACCCAGTTAGACATCAGGTTAATTAGTTTGATGCAAGATATTAGGTAGCCTAACTAATGCTAGATAACTATAGCCAGCTTCCTAGCTCATCAGCTTTTTAGATAGTCAGCAAGACAATATTTTAGATATACAGTATCTGTATAGTATCACCACAAATCCTGTCTACTCCCAGACACATTTAGTATGTCAACAGTCTCCCTACCAAAAAAAGAAAGAGGTTTGGCTGGGTATTTCAGTCCAGAAATGCCTGCACATTTTGTCGATCTTTGCCAACTCCCGAGACAACAACATCTCATGCTGTTTGGGATCTGCTATGAAACCAGCTTGGGGGGGCAGATGTAGAGCTAGTGTTGGTAGAACTGTTCTCCATTCCACTAGCGATCAATGGAGAACAAGGTTTCAATACAGCATGGGAAGCTAAATGAAACCAGCATGACTAGACTGCGCTGTTGCAGTAACCTCAGTGCATGTGTCAGTTTAGTCACTTAATGCTGGATGATGCACTGCACACAGCGAGAATATTTGAATAGAAATGCCTTTCTATAGCATGTAAAAACACACAGGAAGCTGGAAGTACAGTGCAACTTAGCCTGGCAGTAGTAGTCTTTCATATCACAGCATGTTTTGCTTAGTCAACTAACCCTGTCTGAGTTGCTCACTGAGTGAACTCAGCAACTATCTTCAAGGAATGGAATCATAGTACTTCTACTCTCTTTGAAACAATAGTGACTATTCACTACCATCTTCCTCTATGCACCGCCCTGTCCTCTAACTATTTATGTCTATCTTCTGTGTATGTTCGTGCGTGTGTATGAAACAGGGGGAGCAGTAAGGGAAAAGACATCAGTACTATCAAGTCTCTGAGGGTACTGAGGGTGTTACGACCTCTAAAAACGATCAAGCGTCTTCCGAAACTCAAGGTAGGGTCAACTTCAACCATATGTATTTCCGTCTGTTCACAGCCACATTCGCCATTATAATTAGGCTGTGTTTGACTGTGTTGGTGTTTACCTCGGTATCCCAGGCTGTGTTTAACTGTGTTGTTGTTTCTGTATCCTAGGCTGTGTTTGACTGTGTTGTTGTTTACCTCTGTATCATAAACTGTGTTTAACTGTGTTGTTGTTTACCTCTGTATCCTAGACTGTGTTTAACTGTGTTGTTGTTTACCTCTGTGTCCCAGGCTGTGTTTGACTGTGTTGTGGTTTACCTGTGTATCAATCAATCAATCAATCAAATTTATTTGATAAAGCCCTTTTTACAACAGCAGTTGCCACAAAGTGCTTTGACAGACACCCGGCCCGAGACCCCCAAAAGCAAGCAACACAAGTGATGCACAGTGGCTAGGAAAAACTCCCTAGTAGGAGGGACCTAGGAAGAAACCTAGAGAGAGGCCAGACTCAAGGGGGTGGCCAGTCCTCTTCTGGCTGTACCGGGTGGGGGATCTGAAGGTATACAGCCCATTGTAATAAGGTCAATCCGTGTTCAATTATTGTCCAGCAATGAAGATATGATGGGTGGACTGTGACCATA
>JACXGM010009205.1:0-10272 GCA_016801145.1 Umbra pygmaea
TGTGTCAGCCGCGGTCGGTGGATCTTAATTGGGGAGGACGGGCTCGTATTACGCTCAGAACCGGAGTGAATGGAATGTGTGCAAATCAAAAAAACAATTGGTTTTGTTCGTTGCGCACCATTCCATTCACTCCGGTTCCGAGCGTAATACGAGCCCGTCCTCCCCAATTAAGATCCACCGACCGCGGCTGGTGTGTGTGCTTGAAGGTGTGCTTGTGCCACGAGTTTGTTAGCGCGTGTGTGTGTGTGTGTGCTCATGTCCTTAGCCATGAATATATGATTTGGCAATATCTTCCCACACATCTCTTTTTATTTCAACATGACGTGCCGTCACGTGCTGTGGGGCAGGAATCAACCTGAGCACATCCTCAAATGGATACCAGAGTGCATCCTCTCGCATTGGCCAGTAGTAACGATTGTGTCCCACTCTGTGCATCCACTTAACATGAACATGTGTCTCACTCACTTCAAAAATTGGTCCAGGGTAAACCTCATCATCATATCTGATGACACAGCACTGACCAACAATGTCATCTCTATCCCACTGTACTTCAAGGTCTGGTTGTTCTTGGTGCAATGCAGGAACAGCAGAGTTGACTTTGAAGTCAAATGCCTGAGCTTGGTAACACTGACATTGCAGAATCTGCCTTGTTGAACACAGGCAGCTCACAACACGGTATGTCAGTTTCCCTGGTGCTTGCGTGATGACCTGGTGAATCCGCATAGTGCATGGTACAGCGGGAAGTCGTTGTGGCATCTGCTGTATGGCCTTTTCCACTGAAGCCTCTTCATTGTAGAAGATCTTGACAGCTGTATTGGTGTTTACCAATGCATTGAAAAGATGTTTAGCAGTGGAAATGTCTTCACCTTGGCTCACCAATCTGTCAGCTGTTCTCTTCAGAAGGCCTCCTACCCCAGAAGCCTGTTTCTTTCTGCGTTTGCTCTGTTCCTGGGCTCTTCTCCAGGCCTTTCTCTTTGCACATTTTCCCCTCTCACTCTGTTCAGATATGGGCTTCTAGTATGCACCTTGCTCCCTATTTTCTCTCCATTTCTGCCGGCCTTTTGCCAAGTATGCCTCCCTTTTTGCAGGATCAGCATCTTGCCGTGCCTGGTAATGGCACTGCTTTTCTGCAGCAGATAATCATGGCATTTGCCTGAAAACAAGTTTACTTTTATAATATTTATTGCAAAGTATTTTGTAGTTACTGTACAATTAGAATATTAAATGAACTCCTGAAAACTATAAGAACATGTCATGAATGTCAACTATGTTACTCTTGGTCAACTAAGTAACCTTTGCAGAGTAACATAGGTGACTGGTAACCTAGTTGACATTTTTGCTGTTTTTAGGGATAAAATCAAAATGGTTGCCTAGCACCAGATACCACATGGCATTTTACAGAGAGGTTCTTCTAAATATTATATGTACAACTGAGTAAAATTGAAATTCAAAGTTATTCATGAATTCATTGTAGTAACATTGATGACATATGATAAATACACATTTGCCCCAAGCGCTACTGTAGGTGAAATAACTGAAAATGTGGATAGAGAACATACCTTGGAGTCTTGCTAGTGTTCTCTTCAGGAGGAAATTACATCATGTGGAGCAGGTCATGTGATTTGGAAAACACACTCTTTCTTTAGGGGTGTATTTGCTATGGGTAACTTAGATGACAGCGACTTCTCGGACACATATTAAATTTGTCAATTTCTATTGAAAATGTGACATATTGCCCAAAAAGACACAGTGTTCACAATTACCTCAACTTAATGTAAATAATATAATTAAAACTGTTTTTGAATAAGTTTTTTAAATGTTTTTTTAGGTAATTAGATTGTGGTTGTAATTCATTTCGGACGGTTATTTAGTTGACATTTTAGGGATATCTAGTAAATTTTTATAAATAAATGATTATTTCCATAATAATTAACTATGGAATTTGTAAAGACAAGATCATGAAGAACACTAAAGACTTTTTAAATTTTATTTTAATAAGCATGTTTGCGAGATAAATCTCATGGACATGAAAACTCCCTCAATTATATATTGACCCACCAAAGAATATCAAAGAAGCATATATTGATATATTCAAAAAGCTGTTATAAACATATATTTTCATTTTAGCCTTTAACTAAGCCTGCACTCAAATCCTTTTTATGCATTCCTTATTATGTTCTTTTACATTTTATACTTTCATTGCCCGCAAGCATGCCCTATGCTTTTTATGTTTTACAATATTTTTACATTTCTTTGACTTTTATTGATGTAAATGTTTTTATTGATGCAAATTTCTTTAATTTTGTTTGACTTTTATTGATGTAATGTCACAACAAGTGATGGTTAATAGAATGGAGACCAGTGCAGGGAGTTGTTCTTACTTGATTTTAATAAAGCATTGGTTCAGAACAATAAAACCTAGACCGCATATAGTCAAATAGTACCAGGCGACTGTGAAGCCCAAAATAAAGAATCAATTGTAGTACTAAGGAAACACTTCCCATGCCTTTAACCCTCTAAGGTCTTGGGGGGCTTTAGTCCGCCTGGCGCACAGTTTACTTTTTTGTTAACCTACATGAAAACAGAACTATCACTGGGCAAAACTCAAGAGTATAACATGCACTATCAGGCAGATAGAGTGCTCAAACAAAAGTACTATGCCATTTGAAGAGAACCACCGGTAACAGGATTAGCAACCCTTACTGCCAAGCAAGCCAACCCTTCTTCTTCTTCTTGTTTTTCTTCTTCTATGGTTTAATAGCGGATCGCAACCAATTTAAGGTGCATACACCGCAACCAACTGTACCGGAGTTTGAGGCCGGTCACGGCCCACCCAATTCAACTCCACCCAACTCAACCCAACACCCTAGAAAATAAATTAAATAAATTAAAATACAGCCCACTACCCCCCCCACATCCCACTACCTACCCTCCCCCTTCCCCTTCATCAACTCGTGAACCATCTCCCCTGTGACGTCAGTGACACCCATAAACCCCCTAGCAGCACCCACCACAACATCTATCCTAGCATTCCATCCCTTAACCTGACTACAAACATTCACCACACTAAACAGAAACGCCAAAAATGCAACCTTACCCACCACCAATAAATCCTTACCAACCACATACTCATGCTTGCACCTCTCAGACAACACCACACTGTGAACACCCATACCATCCTCCGATACCGGGCCTACAACCTGTTCCATCTCCACCTGCACACCTACCCAAGTCCCCCTACTCTCCGCACTGCTTCTGCATATGTGACCTTATTCACCACCTTAACCCAGTGAGCCTCAGATGCCCTCTTCTGACCCACCCACCCCCAAACGCAGCACTGTGCTCCCCACCACAATTACAGCACCTCACCTTGTCTCCTACCCCACACTTGCCACACTCATGCGCACCCCCACACCTACCCTGCCCTCTGTACACAGCAGCCACATGCCCCATACGCTGACAATTAAAACACCTCAGTGGCGGCGGCACAAATTCCCTCACATAAAATCTAAGAAACCCTAAGTGCACCCTACTCAGCAACGGCCCTCCAAACTCCAACAACACCATGAGATTCACCGTCTCTAACCCCAGTGCCCTACTGACCATCCATCTTGCTTCCAGCACAACCCCTCCCAATACCACTTCTTTAAGCTCCTCCATAGATAGATCCTCCGGAACACCCGTGATCAAACCTCTCACCTTCACCGCACTCCCAGGCAGCAGACATTTGACTTTACCCCCATTCAACAACTCCGACATCAGCAACATATCTCTTTGAGCCACACTACACATGACAATAAGAACCCTACGATCACTGAAACAACTAGCATCCGTCACCCTCCCAACCTGATCCCTAATCATCACCGTAAGTGACACCGGGTGCATCACCTTACCTGTCAGAGCTGAAAACATCACAACCACCTTATACCCCTGCTCCACACCACCAACTTCCAGCCCTTCACCCTCTCCCGAACTACGCTCACCACCCTCTTCCTTCCATGCCCGCTTCTTCTTCCTACGAACATAATGTGACTCCTCAATTCCTACCGCCACAACAGCAACCCCCACACTCCCATCCGAATTACCCTCCATGCCGACCTCACACATCGCACAGCCGTCTCGACCTGCCACCCCCACGGTAGCGAGCCTGCACTTGCCTCGCGCCTCTCTCTCACGCTGCAAATCAAGTTCCCGGATTTCAGCTCTCTCCTGCTCATACTCGGAGGCAGCACAATTTCCAGCTTCTGGTTTACGCTCCATTCACCTGCCAGCCTCCGAAACGTTGCCACCCCTCGATACTACTTCCAAATTATAACTCAAGTAATCACCTTCTGAAGAACCAGGACTAACATACGGTAGCTAGCTTGCAAAAGCACTGCAAAGCAACGACAGGTGTGAGATGATTCGCTCTAGTATCCTACTCATGAGGTACGGACATAGTCTTAGGGGTACAGTAACATATAGGTCTTCAGTAGGTGGTTTGTGGCTAGAACTAGAAACAAATAAGACACAGTCTAAGACAGAACCCACAATATACACAAAATCAAACATAGGATCCACATAACTAAAGGGACATTACACATACCCTGCAAAGTCTATTGACGCTCTAGAGCGTCAAACGCGATTATCTCACGAACCGTACATGCTAGCAACTAAAGCTTGGTACCGTTGGAAAGGGGAGAATTAGACGCAAATAATGAGTGGTGGCACATCTCTGTGTGTTACTCACAGCGAGATATCGCGCCTCAAAGCCGACGATGGTCTTTCTTTTTGACTAAAAATATCACAGACAGGAAGTAGGAAGTCAAAATGACAAAATAACACATTTTTCAATAACATAGGACATCGTCCTGCATAAAACAACCATTTTTGGAGTTGGAATTTAGCTGGGTTTTAAAAACGTTTAGAAATCTAGTTAGAAATGAGTATAGCATTTTGATGTTGACTTGTTTGTATGGCCTCCAAACTTTGCACACTGGTCCAGGAGCCCTGGGGGCTTGAAAATAAGTAATAAAAAGCCTTATTCATTATAGTTTACATGCTTTTACACATAAAAAACAACAAAATATACATACGTTTATGTTAGTTTTTTGGGATAAATATTTAATAAAACATAAAATTCAATTACCCAGGATGTTGGATTTCATTCATCCATGTTGTAGCCATGGGTCTGCTGAGTCCAGAACCATAAGGCACTTCACTGTAGGTCAAAGTATGACCTTTCTAGAGGCTAAAAAAGTCAACTATATGCCAGGCGGACCTAAAACCTTTTAGACCTTGAAGGGTTAAAACTATAACTCAAACATCATGCCAAGCATTTAACGAAGAACTCAGGAAAAAACAAATATACAATTACAATATAAAATTGAAAGTCCATACTGAAATGTCCATATATCACTGGGAACGCCAACCCTCAATGGGCTGGATGTTACATGTAAAGCACTTTGAGCTGCATTCCCTTAATGATAAGTGCTATCTAAATAAATAAATACATTTAATGGGCACATGAACTGAGATTGGACTCCTTATTGTATCACTGATTCTTGAGAGTCGGGACAAAACATGTCCCACATAGAAAAGTCTAATTTATATAAAAAAATGAAGAAATTCATCATAATTGACATACTTACCAAGTTATATCCATTTATAAGGAATTGTATATACCTATAGGATTTTTAGAATATACTTTTGATCTTTTTTGGATAAATTTGTTAAATTGTATGGTCTGTGGTTAGAAAGTCCATGTTATTGTACTTGTCCTCAGCAAGAGTTCACAATATTAACCATCCCAATTTTTTTTTCAAAAAGCTCTACAATTGCGAAAACATATATATATATATGATAATAGAAAGGAAGGCGTATAAATATAAAAACAATGCCTGAAGTGAACGTCAAACAATATGCATACATTTTGTTTGCATAAAAATCTTATTTAAGTTGTGTCCTCAGTTTCTGTTATCTCTGTTAGATTGAAGTCTCAATAAATCAGGAAATAGCATGGTCAGCTATATCCCTGAGGACCCCTTTTCATCTCCCTGCCTGTGGTGAATGCTAACACTACCACACATGCTCTGGTAAATTTTACATATTTTGATATTTTAGACAAACAATGTCATCACAGCTGCACCATGTCAACACCATCTTTCTGTTAAGAGACTTTTTTTAAACCATAGTGGATTGACTTTAAGCATTTTAGTGAGGTTATTGGGACAGCTAGCAACTGAGGAAAACCTAACTACAGTGTACAATTCATGTTTTGGCGGGAAAATACCTGCCCTTACACCAACTCTGTCATACGTCAACTCAGTCAGGTTCTATGTCTGACAGAGTTGACCTTTAAACTGACGGAGTTGACAAATCCACCAATAACCTTGTAATGTGCGAATACAATATTATTTGTGAATATAGTGAAGGGTTAAAATGTTATTTCAGGATTTTATTTACACATAAATGCACATACATAGAGTGCATTACATTATTTAACCATACACATCTTGTGTCGTCTTCCAGGTCTACAACGGATCTGAACACACCTGATCACACTGGTAACATTCATAATCCCAATCCACATGAACGCATTCCCATAGCCCGGTCTCAATCACCTGAATACTGAACACCTGTGCACCCCTGTAAGCATTTAAACCCACCTTTGTGAGGTAATGTTTGTATTATGTTTGTGACATATTGAGCCTTTGTCATACTCCTGGATTTCTGGTTTGACCCTGATTTATTTGTTACCTGTTAACCAGTTTTTGGATTATGCCTGTTCTGATTACCCAGCATATACAGTATATGTATATATGTATATTCTATATCTATTCTGCAATATAAATACAACCTATTATACATTGAGGGGGTGTCCTTGGTATAATCGTTACAGAATACCTCACCTACATATTATATATATATATATATATATATATATATATATTCAGAAGCTGTGATGGATCCAGTGGAACTGTATACCAGAGTCAACCAAGAGAAAGAGAGACTACAGGAGTTCTATTTCTCCTCTCAGGAATGTGAAAAGCAGGTAACATCTACACCATCATTTTCTGTCTCCATGCCTGATAAATATAATGGTACACCTGGAAGATGCAAGAGGTTTCTAATGCAGTGTGCCTAGTACATAAACCACCATCCATCCCAGTTCCTCACAGACCGGCAAAAGGTTGACTTCCATGTCTCCCTATTAACAGGCAGAGCTCTGGATTGGGCAACCGCTCTTTGGGCAGCCAGAAGCCCAGATTTGAACTCAGAACAGGATTTTAAAAGGTTGTTTAATGAGGTATTTGATCAACCTGTTTCCGGACATAGTATTGGGGACCACCTGTGTGACATCAGACAGGGCAACCATTCCCCAGCTGATTACGCTCTGGACTTTCATACCATTGTAGCAGGCAGGGGGTGGAGCAAAAATGCACTACTCACTGTCTATAGACAGGGGCTTTCCAAACATCTACAAACAGAATTAGCCTGTTGAGGAGATCAGACTAATCTAAACCTGTTCATTTCCATGTCCATTGCCATTAATCTTTTGTCTGACAAGACTCATAGCAGGCAACCCAGTCTGGCACTGCCTCATCCATTCAGACACACGTCTACCCTTGAGCCCTTGCAGCTTGGACACTCTCCACTGACCCCTACTGAGCGCCAACGTCGGTTCCGTGACAACTTGTGCCTGTATTGTGGGGAGTCTCGCCATCTCCTTTGTAACTGTCCTGTGGAGCCTCAACAACCTGGAACAGCCAAACCTGCTTTTACGAATAAGGTACTCCCTTTTTCCCTTCATATAAATAAACAATTCAACCTTGCTGTTGTGTTAACCATAAATGACAATAAAATCACCACAAAGCCTTTAGTGGATTCCGGAGCCGCAGGAAATTTCATTGACTTCATCCACAGCCTAGCAATTAGGAGCAGGATTAATTCCCCTATCCTCTCCTTTAAGGGTCGATGCCTTGAATGGTCAGCCAATGGGTACAGGATTCATTACACATCAGACTACACCCATCAAGCTGCAAATAGGGATTCTACACCAGGAAACCATACAACTAAGGGTTCTTTCGTCCCCTTGGGAGCAGCTAATACTTGGGTTTCCATAGCTTAGCCTCATGACCCTGTTTTTTCATGGTCCAAGGTTGAACTCCTAGCCTGGGCTGACCGTTGCCGTTTCACCTGTATCGCCACCACTTGCAGTGCAACCTCCGTTGAGGAATTACATGCCAAACTTGCCACGTATATCCCAGACACCTACAATGAGTACCAGTTTGTGTTTTCCAAAGAAAGCGCTAAGGTTCTGCCCCCTCATTGACCTTGGGACTGCGCCATAGACCTGCTCCCCGATGCTACATATCCCAAGGGCCAGATCTATCCCTTCTCTTTGCCCAAAAATGAGGCAATGAACACGTATGTTGAAGAATCCCTACAACAGGGATTTATTCATCCATCCACGTCTCCTGCTGCCTCCAGCTTCTTTTTTATTGGGAAAAAGGACAATGGTCTCTGTCCCTGTATAGACTACAGAGGATTAAATGACATTACCATCAAGCACTGTTATCCACTGCCACTTATTCCTGCCACCCTGGAACAAGTCGGAGAGGCCACAATATATACCAAACTGGATCTCCGGAGTGCATACAATCTTGTACGCATCAGAAAAGGAGATTACTGGAAGACTGCATTCATTAAGCACAAGGGCCAATACGAATATCTGGTGATGCCGTATGGTCTCACTAACGCACCTTCTGTCTTCCAGTCATTCAACTCCATATTTCACAACATGCTAGACCGATTCATAGTCGTTTATATCGACAATATACTTATATATTTCACCTCCATGTCTGAATATTTAACCCATGTTAAACAAGTTCTACAACACCTCCAAGACCACCATCTCTTTGTGAAGGCAGAAAAAAAGCGAGTTTCATGGGTCTCCTTCCTAGGATTTGTTCTTACACCTGGAGGGGTCCACATGGATGACCAGAAGGTAGAAGCTGTGAATAACTGGCCACTCCCTTGCACATGCAAGGACCTCCAACATTTTTTGAGGTTCGTCAACTTCTAAAGGAGGTTTATTGAAGATTTCAGTAGTATAGCAGCCCCTTTGCATAAATTGTCCATTCAGAAATCATGTATTTTAACCTGGAAAATGGATGCCCTTTCAGCCTTCCACACGCTAACCCATGGTTTCACTACTGCTTCTGTCCTGCAACAACCTAATCTAGCACTGCCATTTACCATGGAAGTGGATGCCTCCGAGGTGGGCGTGGGTGCTGTGTTGTCCAGGAGAGAAAAACATTAAAGCTGACCCCTCAACCAAACCTGTGGATCCGGATCCTATACTCCCAGCTGCCTGCATGGTAAGACCTATTCAATGGGACATAGAAACACTAATTCAAGATGCTCTGCTTACAGACCCAGCTCCGCCAGAAACACCCCCAGGGAAGACCTTCGTTACAGCCAGCATCTGTTCCTAACTCATGCAATGGTGCCATATATCACTCAGCAGTGGCCACCCAGGTATTACACATACCATACAACTAATATCCAAAAACTATTGGTGGGATTCTCTCCATGAGGATGTAACCGACTACATTATATCCTGCCCAACCTGCGCTCAGTCCAAGACACCTCACCAGCTTCCTACAGTTAAACTCCTGCCACTCCCTGTGCCCAACTGACCCTGGTCTCACGTGGCCATGGACTTTGTCACTGACCTAACTTTATCAAATGAGTTTACAACCATTTTAGTCATCATTGATAGGTTTTCAAAGATGTGCCGTCTTATCCCTCTTCCGCAGCTGCCTAATGCCATCGACTTGGCAGAATGTGTCTTCCTTCATGTATTTAGGCAGTATGGGATACCTGAGGACATAGTTTCGGACTGGGAATCGCAATTCACGTCAAGCGTATTAAAGGCCTTCTGGGACTGTCTAGGGGTATCTCTCAGCTTGTCTTCCGGATACCACCCAGAGTCCAACGGGCAAACTGAATGTTTGAACCAGGTAATCGGAACATTCCTCCACCAACAATGTTCTAAACACCCTCATTTATTTTTTTGTTTATTTTTTTATTTAACCTTTATATAACCAGGTGGGCTCGTTGAGAACAAATTCTCATTTAAAACGGCGACCTGGCCAAGATAAAGCAAAGGTGCAAGTACAGACAGAGTTACAAATGAATACAAATACACAAGAATAACACAAAGGGTCGGGTAAGGGAGAAAGATAGAAAAGTGCAGTTGAATGTGCAGTTGAAGGCAGTTGAATA
>JACXGM010009206.1:0-27887 GCA_016801145.1 Umbra pygmaea
ATGACCATATACCACACACTCCTTTACCCTGTTATAATGACCATATACCACACACTCCTTTACCCTGTTATAATGACCATATACCACACACTGTTTTACCCTGTTATACTGGCCACATGATCTCATGTATTACCTGCTGGGGGAGTCAGAATTAAACCTTCAGTATACTCAATGTTGCCAACCTGTTGCGCGACAATGTGACATTGTCCGTAACTATTTATACTTGTGCGTGGTGCTCGCGACACTAGTTGCAGTCTTCTCCTGAACAGAGGTGTCACAACTGAGGAGAGGCTACCGACTTTGCTATTTTTATGGACTAGAAGTAGAAGAAAAAGGTAAACGATGGCAGAACTGGCAGCAGCACTGACGTCAATTTCAACAGTTGCTAAGATGGTCTTAACTGTGTTGTTATGAACCATTAACTGTGTTATTATGAATCGTTTACTGTGCTCTCGAACTCGTCCATGGTTACTGTTTCTGCTTTACCGCGCTCTAAATCCTCGCGTGCCAGCAAAATCTAAGTCATTTTGATGTCACTTTGACGCGCGCCAGGTCGGGAACGGTGAGTATACTGAAGGCATTAGTCGGAAGGTGGCCGGTTCAATGTGCCAATTGGTGTTGTGTCTTTGAGCAAGGCGCTTTAACCTACATTTGCCGAGGGGGATATACCGGTATTCACTGTAAGTCACTGTGGATAAGCTCAAATGTAAATGTAATGTAAATGTAATGTAAATGTAATGTAAATGTAATGTAAATGTTTCCTTCAGGGACACAGCCGGGCAGGAGCGGTTCAGGACCATCACCACAGCGTACTACAGAGGAGCCATGGTAACAACTACTCCCAAAAACCTCCACATCTCAAAAATATATCAACATTGAATAAAATACTAAAATACTTGTTTTTCAGACATCCTAGCTGTAGAATTTCTGATTTTCCTGTTTGTTTCCTCATTTAGTGAATCCTCCAACAGGAATTATAGAGGCTGTCATAAGAGGCTGTCACTTTCATTTCCAAATTAATTAAAAAAATGCTAACGAATACTGAAAAGGAAACAGCAATAATAAACCACTTGCGTGGGTCCACACCACACTATCTTCTAGATGTTCATTTTTTATTTAATTTTGAACCGTGTGGGAATTACAATAATTTCTATAATAACCCCCCCAATTATAGGGGCTCAAAGTAATTGGACAAACAAACGTAATCATTAATTAAATTGTGAGTTTTAACAACTGACTGAAGTCTGGAACCCATGTGCATTACCAGGACCCGGGTTTCAAACCTGGTTTTTAATCGCCAGGGATTGACATTAACGCAAAAAATTGTTGGGCAAGTAAAGAAATCGTTATGTACCAAATTGTACCAGATTGAGCTAAAGTAATTAATCTGCAATTGGTGACTGATGTCTTTTTTTCTGTTTGAAAATAATAATCAGATTCAAGCTAAAACATCAGACAGATATTTTCCCAAAAGCAACTATGTTACCATGGCAACCTTAAAATGGTAGCTGAACCTTGTTTTTTTTTATATACCTGCCAGAGTGTAACCAAATTGTTACTTTTAGGCAGGTTTGGGTAGCGTACAGAGTAAAAGTAATTTTCTGGTTTCAGCTGAGTTCACACATTTAAGTTTATACAGGTGACCTATGAAATGAAAACAAAAAGTTAAAAACGACTAGTTATTGTCACAGTTTAATAATTAACTCCCCTAACCAGGCAAGTTAGGTTGTAACTGTGAACTTCCCAAAACAAGTGAACCCAACAGAGTACTTTGTACTCTTCCCATCCCTGCTTTATGTAGTCTAGTGAAGGCCATGTAGTAAATGTACGGAGCCCCTAAGGGGACATCAGCAAAAAAAATCAAAAGTTTAGTTTCATGTGCTCACGCAAAACTTTCATGTGCTCACGCAAAACTTTCATGTGCTCACGCGAATCTTTCATGTGCTCACGCAAATCTTTCATGTGCTCACGCGAAACCTTCAAGTGCTCACGCGAAACCTTCATGTGCTCACGCGAAACCTTCATGTGCTGAATTTTTTTTAAAGTTTAGTTTCATGTGCTCACGCGAAACTTTCATGTGCTCACGTGAAACTTTCATGTGCTCACGCGAAACTTTCATATGCTCACACAAAACTTTCATGTGCTCACGCAAAACCTTCATGTGCTGAATTTTAAAAAAAAGTTTAGTTTAATGTGCTCACGCAAAAAGTTCATGTGCGCACATGAAAGTTTCACGTGCGCACATGAAAGTTTCGCGTGCGCACATGAAAGTTTCGCGTGCGCACATGAAAGTTTTGCATGTGCACATGAAACCTTCGCGTGCGCACCTGAAACTTTCACATGCGCACATGGAAGTATTTTGTGTGAGCACGTAAAACTTTTCTGTGAGCACATGAAAGCCGTATATTGATGTAGCCTGGGCCATACAGGAGACAGTGACAACTAGAGAAATGACTACAGTACAGGAGTTAGTTGCACTATATTTTTAACTAGGTCTTAATTATAAGGACATTGCTGCTTTTCTTGCAAGTTGTCACCATTATATTGTTTCAGTACGACATTAAAAAAAAAATTTAACAGCCTGATCTCTTAGAAATCCGTGAAACTGCCACGGAGTATGAACCTCAGAATCCGTGACAGTTCCACGGAATGGCCGAAAATTCTGTGAAATGAACACGGATCAAAATCTGTGGCAGTTTCACGGAAAAGTCCGCGATTGGCGCACAGTGAGACCTTGCTGTTAACTTGATGTAAGCCTTTCCCAAACCCATAACCTAACCTTAACCCCTCAGAAAACTTGCTGTTAATTCGATGTAAGCCTTTCCCAAACCTCTTACCTAACCTTAACCACTCAGAAACGTTGCTGTTAATTCGATGTAAGCCTTTCCCAAACCCCTAACCTAACCTTAACCAACTAGAAACCTTGCTGTTAACTCGATGTAACTTGTATTATGTTGTAATTTATTGTTTGTAACCATGGTTATAGTGAGTAAAAAAATAAAAAAAGCACATTTGCGACACGTCTGCATCGCGTTGGTATAAAAAAAACAGAATATATGCAAAGTGTCTGCATGGATTCGAACTCGCAACCTTTGGTAACATGAGTTGCATGTTTATATGCCCATCCACCATCCCCAACCTACCAACCTGCAAAATCTATGCTATTTACACTCTGCTACGTCATGCTTCAATTCTGTGAAACTGCCACGGATTTAGAAGTTAAGGATCTGTGATTATTCCACGGAATATTCAGCCATTCCGTAAACCTGCCACGGAATTGGAAGTTAAGTATCCGTGGTAGTATCACGGATTTCTGAGAGATCACGTTGGATTTTAAAGTCTTGTGAGCATGCAAAAGTAGGCTATTGCTAAGTCTAAATGTAACAGTAGCTAGATGAAGTATTGCCAATAGGCTAAAGTTAACATTGAACAAAAGCATACAATGAACTCAAAGCGAGATAATTATACCTTATCATCTTTCAGTTTAATTATCATATTGTCTGGTATATTTCGACTTTTAAGGAACGTTTCCAATTCATCTTTTGCCGGCATCCTTTCTAACCGGAGTTGTCGCTTTGTCTGCTTACATGAAAACAAATCTAAAGTTTAGTTTCATGTGCTCACACAAAAATTTAATGTGCTCACGTGAAAATGTTTTGTGTGTGCATGCAAAAGTTTCATGCGCGCACGCAAAAGTTTCATGTGCGCACGCAAAAGTTTCATGTGCGCACGTGAAAGTTTCATGTGCGCACGGGAAAGTTTCATGTGCGCATGGGAAAGTTTCATGTGCGCACGCGAAAGTTTCATGTGCGCACGCGAAAGTTTCATGTGCGCACGGGAAAGTTTCATGTGCGCACGCGAAAGTTTCATGTGCGCACAGGAAAGTTTCATGTGCGCACATGAACGTTTTGCGTGCGCACATGAAACTAAACTTTAAAAAAATCTGCACATGAAGGTTTCGTGTGAGCACATGAAAGTTTCGCGTGAGGACATGAAAGTTTCACGTCAGCACATGAAACTAAACTTTAGATTTTTTTTGCTCATGTCCCCTTAGGGGCTCCGTATATATGTGATGGTACTTCACATTTAATTTAATTTATGTTTTTAAGAACAATTGTGTTGGCTTGTTTTTCTGGATGGCCTTAATTTCCTGAACGATGGCCTTGGTTCCATCACAAAAAATCCTCCCTGGATGCAAATGAAAATGTGCCGTTTTACCATAAATTCCCTGGTTTCTGTGACACAGAAAGATATACTGATTGTTTCCCAGAATTACAGACATGAAGGTTAATCACAATACTTGCGTCTGACATTTTGTTACCGGACAAGTAAAACACCAAACTTACAAGTGGTCGATAAAGTTAATGTCAACCCCTGTGAGGCTTTCCAATGGCTTACATCTGGTCATAAACCCTCTGTATTTAGTCTGGTGAAGTTTTCTCTTGGTTGTTGAGTTTGCCACAGATACGCTTAACTCCTGGAGGGTGTTGTTGATCTGGCCAATGTTTGGGAAGTTGTTTTTCTTCACCAGTGAAATAATTGTTCTGTCATTCACCACAGTTGTTTTCTGTGATCTTCCGGGCATTTTGGGGTTCCCGACCTTAGCAGTGCGTTCTTTATTTTTAAGAATTGACCACGCCTAATGTTTGTGGTATCTCTCTGATGGGTTTGTTTTGATTTGCATCCTAATGATTTCTTGCTTCACTGTCAGTGACAGATGGTTGGAGTCAGGGTTCGAAATGACTTGGGACTCTTGGGGTCCCCTAAAATGTTATTACAAAAATTCTGAAGACTACGTTGCTACACTATTTACTGTAGGTAACAGAAATATTCAAAAGCCTTTGCAAGTTCATGTATCTCCTTCTCCCCATACGAGATCAGTTTGTCCCTTGTTTTGGGCCAGTTGTGAGGGTCTAATGGTTTTAATGTTCAGAATCTAGAAGATGGCTTGACAGGTTGTCAATCACTGCCTGAACGATCTGAAGCTTATTGACCTTCTCTGTGCTGTCCTCCAGGGCTACTCCCTTAAAGATCTGAAGCTTATTGACCTTCTCTGTGATGTCCTTCAGGGGTACTCCCTTAAAGATCTGAAGCTTATTCACCTTCTCTGTGCTGTCCTCCAGGGGTACTCCCTTAAAGAACTGAAGCTTATTGACCTTCTCTGTGATGTCCTCCAGGGCTTCTCCCTTAAAGATCTGAAGCTTATTGACCTTCTCTGTGCTGTCCTCCAGGGCTTCTCCCCTAAAGATCTGAAGCTTATTGACCTTCTCTGTGCTGTCCTCCAGGGCTTCACCCTTAAAGATCTGAAGCTTATTGACCTTCTCTGTGCTGTCCTCCAGGGCTACTCCCTTAAAGATCTGAAGCTTATTGACCTTCTCATGTGTCTTCATGGAATCCAAAACCTCTATTGTCAGTCTAATATCCCGGCTGGCATTTGTTAGGGAGATACTCTTCTTCTGAAATGTAGATATAAAGGAGATTGATACTTCGTCACACAAATCTAACAATCTAACCATAAATCCACGCTACAATCTATAGCTTTGTTCAACCATCAAAAAGCCCATGTTGTACTGTACAAAAGGTGAATACTGTTGGTACTCACTTGTAGTTTCAGTGAAAGGCTTTCCAGTTCGTGAAGCATCTCTCATGGTGGCCAGGTCCATAACAAAGCCTGTGCTTGTCAGTCTGTTTAGCATCCCAGTGTACCTCTTTCGCTCAGCGTCATTGTACCTGCGCTCTTCGGATGCTGCTCTCATCTGCTGTGCAAGACTGCCTGCACTGTGCTGTAACTGCTGGCAACCCAGCGGATGGTAAATATTTTCCCAATTTTTTGCAGGCTGACATGGACCGCATAGGCAAATTCAGACAGGTTGTGTACAACTTTGATATAAAAAGTGATTACATCCTGTCACACATTTTAGGGAATCGTGAACTGCCAGCTCCAGTTTATGTGGAAGGCAATGCACGCTCTTAAGTGAAATCTTTCTTTAACCTTACAATGAGGCCACTGTCTTTTCCTGTCATTACTGCTGCCCCATCTGTGGCAATGCTGATAAGATGATTCTTTAAATACTCGTCATCCAGTTTTGCCATCATCAGACTGTTCTTAAGAGCCTTATATACATTTTCTGCTGTTATTCCCTCATCAAGTTCAACAAGGTCAAGGAACATGTTCTCCACATTCCCGCTACCTGTGACATCTGCTCTTATGTAAATGACCAGATAAATAATGCCATATGCACTGCTTTCATTGACTGTAATTATAAGGAGAGACCTGTTGTTCTTTATTTTAGATTTCACAGTTCTTTTCTTCTTAACCACCACATGTTAATGCATGCGTGATCTGACCTGTGCAATTGGTCCATTTTTGCACCATTTGTTTCTTGCAAAGAAACCAAACAGCTAATTATTTTAAATGCCAGCCTCTCGTTCGCCACAAAATATGCAGTTTTTAAAGCATTGACAGTTTCTTCAAATAGAGAAGCAGTAACTATTGCAACCATGTTCGGAAGGACTTCTTTCTCTCTCTGTTTCTCTATACCTAAAGCCTTTAGATGGGCTGAACTGTCTCTATGTTTATAGATATTCTAGCGCATAGCCCGAATATTAGATCCTCCCACACTTTGCCATCTGAACACCCTTCTGTGTTGTAAAGTGCCGCTTTGCCTCCTTGCAGGCTGTGCATATTAAACTATTGTCTTTTATGAATAACCATGAATACTGATCCTTCCATTGTTTAAACTGGGCTGGGCTGAGCTTGGTCGTACTTGGCTGGGCCAGGCTGTGCTTGGCTGTACTGCGCTTAACTGGTCTATGCTTGGCTTGGCTGGACTTCGCTGGGCTGTGCTTGGCTGAGCTGGGCGATGCTGGGCTGTGCTTGGCTTGACTGGGCTTGGCTGCACTGTGCTGAGCTGGGTTGTGCTTGGCTGCACTGCGTTGAGCTCAGCTGTGCTTGGCTGGGCTTTACTTGACTGACTTATGCTGAGCTGTATTTGGCTGGGCTGAGCTGAGCTGCTGTGAGCTGGCCTTTTTACCTGTATTCCACAGTGCAAAATATTGTATTATTATGGAAGAAAATTGAAGTAAGTAAGAATAAATATGCCACACTTGAAGCCATATGTAGACCTTTGACCTTTAACTAATGAGGATATGACACCTACCTTTGCATGGAACAACTCAGCAGCCAGCTGTCCAATCCCTTAAAATGCAGGGGACCACATTTGTTCCAAAGTGCTGTAATTCCTACACAGCTCACCCAATTTGGATGTAAATACCTCAAATTAAACCTGGAGTTCTGTACTTTCAGAGCATATGATTTTTTTCGTTTCAATTCCAATATGCTGTGGTAGACAGCTGAAATAATGAGAACTTCAATGATATGTCAATGTCAATTCCTGAATTAATGTACTGTATATGTGCTATTATGTTATAGGTTTGTAGCTCTCAGCTCCGTTCACCATTATACCAAAATATTTTCTATGTAGTTCACAAGGTAGAGCATTATGTCAGGGTTGTGTGTTCAATTCCCACAGGGAGCAAATACGTATGCACTGAATACTGTCACTATGGGCAAGAGCGACCTGGTAAATGACTCAAATGTAAGTGTTCAGTGCCCAGTTCGAGAAGGGGTTCATAAATGCAAGGACGAGCTTTGGTCAGATGCCCAGTTTGAGTCCAGAACAAGGGAATGGGTTAGGCTGGAATGGGTTAGGCTGGAATGGGTTAGGCTGGAATGGGTTAGGCTGGAATGGGTTAGGCTGGAATGGATTAGGCTGGAATGGATTAGGCTGGAATGGGTTAGGCTGGAATGGGTTAGGCTGGAATGGGTTAGGCTGGAATGGTTTAGGCTGGAATGGGTTAGGCTGGAATGGGTTAAGTCTGCAGTATGTTAGGAAAAAATACACCATCTTCTTCTCTAACTTTCATAGTGTTTCCCACCCAGTCATGACCCACTTCTCCGATTGATTTTCCTCCTCCAACTGTGTTCTCTTCAGGCATTTAACATGCACAATAGAGGGGTTTTCTGGATTCATAATAAATGAGGCCAAGCCCTGAGCTTGTTCTGGATCAGAACCACATGTTGTAAAACGCAGCTGATCTTCTGCTAATGCTGGATGAATGCGGTTTGAACCATTACATCAGGATAGCTGATGGTGCTCTAGGGGACAGGGTTCATAAGAACTAAAGTGTTGCGTTACTATGGGCGGCTCTTTGTGTTTCTACACAGGACTGTGCATATTGTTTCTACAGTATTGTTGTGTCTATTGGGTGCCTGTGTGTTGATGTTTACATATATCTGTATGGGTGTTTCTCCATTATTCAGGCTGTATTGTTACTTGGTCCTTCGTGGTCACACCCTCTCTTTACCACACTACAGGACCTCTCTGTGTGCAGACTCCCCTAGGCCTCCCAGGCTTTAGCTTTCTGTAGGTAGTGTAGAAACTATTGAGCCAAGGCACGGGTTAAAGACACCAATCAATCAATCAATCAATCAATCAAATGTATTTTATAAAGCCCTTTTTACAACAGCAGTCATCACAGTGCTTTGACAGATACCCGGCATAAAACCCCAAAGAGCAAGCAGAAATTGATGCACAGTGACTAGGAAAAACTCCCTAGTAGGTAATCTAGGAAGAAACCTAGAGAGAGGCCAAACTCAAGAAGGTGGCCAATCCTCTACTAACTGTAGCGGGTGGGGAATCTGAAGGTACAGCCCATTGTTTTAAAGGAACAGTCCAGATCCATAAACACCACAAAGTCATTGTGCCGGTCATGTTACAAAAGCATGGATTGACTTCTCTCATTATTTAAGATATGTAGGTATCTAATTTAGGACAACCCCTTGTACAGTGGTGCTTGGAAGTCTGTGTAGCCTTCCATATTTTCTATATTGCTACATAAATATGACCTAAAACATGATCATATTTTTCTAAAAGTAGATAAAGAGAACCCAATTAACCAAATGAGACAGAAATATTATACTTTGCCATTGATTTATTGACTGATCCTTTATTACAATAGATCTGTGGCAAAAGTATGTGAACCTCTAGAATAAGCAGACGTTGATGACAATTTTGAACCTTCCCAGAGTGATTGACCAACAGTGATCTCTCCAAGAGAAAGGCATGTAATAGTCCATGTAATAGTCCATGTAATAGTCCCAGAGGGTAACTTATAAGCAACTAAAGGCCTTTCTCTTAATGACTAATATCAGTGTTCATTAGTCCCTCCCCATCTAAAACCATGACACGACCCTCCCCATCTAAAACCATGACACGACCCTCCCCATCTAAAACCATGACACGACCCTCCCTATCTAAAACCATGACACGACCCTCCCCATCTAAAACCATGACACGACCCTCCCCATCTAAAACCATGACATGACCGTCCCCATCTAAAACCATGACATGACCCTCCCTATCTAAAACCATGACACGACCCTCCCCATCTAAAACCATGACACGACCCTCCCTATCTAAAACCATGACATGACCCTCCCTATCTAAAACCATGACACGATCCATCTTGGGACAATATAGCATTATTCAAACCCTTTGCCTCAGTTGGCTGATGTGCCAGGAAAAATTACGTGTTTATTTTTAGCTCTTGAAACTCTGAGTTCTATAAAAAGCTATTGTTGAAGTTACATTATATTGATTATTATTTATCAAAACTGCATTCATGTCTAAGAAAACAGCGCCCACAATGTCCTTACTATTTCTTTTAGCCAATCATCATGCCTGTGTCAATTGAGCCCGGAAGAATGCTAAAATGGCTGTGTCAATTTTGTTTTTACATTTCTTACAAATATATTTTTTGCGTTGGTGTATTCTGAACACAAGGCCTTGTAGTGATATGAAGTGAAACATGACTTGAATCTCACTAGTTTGGGTCTTTTCCTGTTCAGGTCATGTTATATGTCACTTCCTCTGATGTCACATCCTGTTCTTTGTCCTGTAGGGCATCATGCTTGTGTATGACATCACTAATGAAAAGTCTTTTGAGAACATCAAAAACTGGATCAGGAATATCGAAGAGGTACGTTTTAACTATTTAACTAAGCATAACTAACCATTTACTGAGCAAGTATTTTACTCACCTCAATGTAACACCTTTGGAAGCCTCAGACCGTTTAATTCTATTAGTTGTACTAAGGTAAGGGAGATGAGCAATCAATTGCAATTCTCCCATACACAGTCAGTTTCCACTTCTCAGTAATTTGCTGCCACCTTCTGGTGATCACATGAGTTTGCATGAATGACAATGTTAAAAAGTAAACTCAACTTCGATATCCACTTTGGCCTGGGCACTTCAAACAAATGAAACATGCTTGAGCCACCACAAGAAAATTCAATTATAAATATTAATTTAGCCATTGGAACAAATTTCCTGACTGCACTACAACAATACACTCCATTTCTGTGGCTTTGCCTGACACGATTAATTGATATACACAATTCTGAACTAGTCTCTCTCATGTAGTAAATCGTTTGTATGTTCTCACATAATTAATTGTTTTTCTTATTTCATGTAATGAATCAATTGTCTTTTGTTTTTAATGATCCTTTTCTAGCATTGAATTTGCCTGTTCACTGTATCAAATAATAAATGCTCTTACTACTGAGTTGTCTGCCAATATTTCACGTAGTTTCTCTTACTAAATGTATGCACTCACTGCAAGTCATTCTAGATAAGAGCATCTGCTAAATGAGTACAATATAAACATAATGTAATGAATGGTTTGCCTTTGTCTCCCTGTGTCTGTAGCATGCATCCTCTGATGTGGAACGGATGATCTTAGGGAACAAGTGTGATATGAACGACAAACGCCAGGTGTCTAAAGAACGAGGAGAAAAGGTGAAGGAGCTCTGAGATGTCGTAGTTATCTCTCACTACAGTGTCACTCATGGCACTCCTAAGTGAAAATGTCCAAATTGGGCCCAATTAGTGTTACAAGGTCTCAGGTGTGAATGGGGAGCAGGTGTGTTAAATTTGGTGTTATCGCTCCCCCTCATACTGGTCACTGGAAGATCAACATGGCTCCTCATGGCAGCGAACTCTCTGAGGATCTGAAAAAGGTCCCCAGGAAAGGTTTGGGAACCACTGGCCTAGGCTATAAGAAGATTGCCAAGACCCTAAAACTGAGCTGCAGCATGGTGGCCCACACTATACAGCGGTTTAACAGGACAGGTTCCACTCAGACCCCAAACACAGCTCCAAGACGACCACTGCCTTGCTAAAGAAGCTGAGGGTAAAGGTGATGGACTGGCCAAGCATGTCTAAACCCTATTGAGCATCTGTGGAGCATCCTCAAATGGACTCTAGTGGCAACCTGTGAAGCTCTGATGAACTCCATGCCCAAGAGGGTTAAGGCAGTGCTGGAAAATAACGGTGGTAACATGAAAAGTTATAATAATATATTTACAAAAATGTGGGGGTTGTACTCACTTTTGTGAGATACTGTATGTATGTATATATAGATATAATGTGTATGTATATATACACTCACCTTAAGGATTATTAGGAACACCCGTTTAATTTCTCCTTAATGCAATTATCTACTCAACCAATCACATGGCAGTTGCTTCAATGCATTTAGGGGTGTGGTCCTGGTCAAGACAATCTCCTGAACTCCAAACTGAATGGCAGAATGGGAAAAGTGATTTAAGCAATTTTGAGCATGGCATGGTTGTTGGTGCCAGGCGGGCCGGTCTGAGTATTTCACAATCTGCTCAGTTACTGCGATTTTCACGCACAACCATTTCTAGGGTTTACAAAGAATGGTGTGAAAAGGGAAAAACATCCAGTATGCAGCAGTCCTGTGGGCGAAAATGCCTTGTTGATGCTAGAGGTCAGAGGAGAATGGGCCGACTGCTTCAAGCTGATAGAAGGGCAACTTTGACTGAAATAATCACTCGTTACAACCAAGGTATGCAGCAAAGCATTTGTGAAGCCACAACATGCACAACCTTGAGGCGGATGGGCTACAACAGCAGAAGACCCCACCGGGTACCGCTCATCTCTACTACAAATAGGAAAAAGAGGCTACAATTTGCAAGAGCTCAGCAAAATTGGACAGTTGAAGACTGGAAAAATGTTGCCTGGTCTGATGAGTCTCGATTTCTGTTGAGACATTCTGAAGGTAGAGTCAGAATTTGGCGTAAACAGAATGAGAACAAGGATCCATCATGCCTTGTTACCACTGTGCAGGCTGGTGGTGGTGGTGTAATGGTGTGGGGGATGTTTTCTTGGCACACTTTAGTCGCCTTAGTGCCAATTGGGCATCGTTTAAATGCCACGGCCTACCTGAGCATTGTTTCTGACCATGTCCATCCCTTTATGGCCACCATGTACCCATCCTCTGACGGCTACTTTCAGCAGGATAATGCACAAATGTCACAAAGCTCGAATCATTTCAAATTGGTTTCTTGAACATGACAATGAGTTCACTGTACTAAAACGGCCCCCACAGTCACCAGATCTCAACCCAATAGAGCAGGGATGGGGAGACTTTTTGACATCAAGGGCCATATCAGTTTTTAGAACTTGTTTCGAGGGCCACACTTGTTTTTGGGACACTTGCAGCTCATCAGCTCATTAGCTCCTGAGGTCTCCTGACACTATTTTCTAATTTACCTTGATCTTCTGTAGTACCCCTGCACGTGCCTGGTCTCTAGTGAGATGGCTGGAACTGCTTCTCTTTCACTAGGCCTCCGATGTTGGCTGGCGATGAGGATGATGCTACTAGCAGTTGATTTTCCAGGTTTTGGTCTGTCAGTCTTGAGCGGAAGCGACATTTAGCAAGAGTCAGTTTTGAGAAGAATTGCTCACAGCAATAGGTTGTGCCAAACAAGGATGCAAATCTCAGTGCATGTCTCCTGAGACCAGGAAATTCTTCAGCACGCACATACAGTTTATAAAACTCAAGTAGAGGGAGGTTGTTGTATTTTGCTTTAAGCTCATCATTGCTTTGCAGCTCAATGATTTCGTGTTACAGGTTGTCCGGCACGTCAGCTGGTTCCACATTAAATGGCGTTGCAAAAATATTGAGTTCCTTTACCTTACTTTTAATGTCCTGAAACCTTTCACCGAAAGCATGAAGGAGTTTGGCGCACTCAGCTGCATATTCAGATGTTACCGCAGGCTTCTGTTCTTGCAAAATAAGAAAATGCACACTGTTGCCCTTTACCAGTTGCATTTGCCACAGCTTCAATTTAGCTTCAAATGATTTCACATTGAAGACCAGAGCGCTGACTCGCTGGTTGGGACCTTGGAGCTTAACATTCAGCTCAGAAAGGTTTTTCGTAATGTCCACCATGAATGCCAAATCGCAAAGCCATTTGCCATCACTGAGTTCATTAACAGGCTTGCCCTTCATAATCATGAATTGTTTTACTTCTTCCCTCAATTTCTAAAACCGTGCGAGCATCTCTCCACGACTCAGCCATCGAACCTCACAATGGTACACCAGATCTCCGTATTCCGACTCAAGCTCACTCAAAAGTTCTTTGAACTGGCGGCTATTCAGCCCTCTACTCTTGATAAAGTTGATAGTGGAAATGACGGTTGACATTACATTACTGAGCTTCAGGGAATGTGTGCACAAATTCTCTTGATGTATGATACAGTGGCACACAACTAACTCACTCTGATCAATATTTTGACGGCTCAATTCTCTTTTGATAAATGCGGTTAATCCCCTTTGACCGCCGACCATGGCTGGAGCTCCATCCGTTGCAAGGCCACTTAACTTTTCAAATGGAAGTTCAAACTTTATAGCTGACATAACTTGCCCAAACAAATCCTCACCTTTAGTAGTGCCATGCATGGCTCGCAGTGAAAGCAAGTCCTCTTTTGCATCGAACTCAGATGTAATCCCACGCATAAAAATAGCTAATTGGGCAGTATTTGTAATGTCTGTTGTTTCATCAAAAGCTAGCGAAAAAAACTCAATTCTGTGTTGTGTCCTTCAGTGTTTTTTCAATATCCACTGCCATATCTGTAATGCGATCCGCAACAGTTCTTCGCGATAAACTCACGCTTTGGAACAATTTCACTTTGTCAGGTGCAAGCAGTTCTGCTGTAGCAACAAGGCACTCCTTCACAAATTCCCCATCTGAATGAGGTTTCAGCTTCTTGGCAATTAGCTCACTTACCACATAACTTGCATGTACAACGTTATCTCTGTCCAAATTCGGTCTGGTGAAAGCTGCCTGTTGGGCACTCAAACTTTGCCGAAGTGTGTTTATTTTATCCCTTCGTACCTGCCCTTGTAACTCACTTAGTTTAGCATGTTTAGTATTGTAATGTCGTTCCAGGTTGGCCTTTTTCAGTACAGCGAGCGACTCTCCACACACAAGGCAAACTGGCTTGCTCCTCACTTCAACGAAGAACTAATCTCCGGTCCATTTGTCTTGGAAAACACAACATTCATTATCTACCTTTCTCTTCTTTATGGATGCCATGCTAGCCTTCAGCGCAGAGTTTAGATTTAGAAGTCTGTGATTGTGACACTGCGTGATGTGTTTTCACTCTAAACTTTACAGTCACGTCAGGGCAGTGTAAACCGTGACCCTCAACATTTGAAACAAAAAGGAAATTGAAGTATTTTTCTCCTTCATTTCAGACAAAGTAATGGCCTATGCTTTTAATTAGTAAACTTTGTTTTTTAGGATAATTTGAAAATGTATATATATTTTTTTTCGCCAAGTGACCTTTGCCTCCAGGGGCCGGATCAAAGTATTTGGCAGGCCGGACGCGGCCCCCGGGCCGGACGTTCCCCACCCCTGCAATAGAGCATCTTTGGGATGTGGTGGAACGAGAGCTTCGTGCCCTGGATGTGAATCCCACAAATCTCCATCAACTGCAAGATGCTATCCAATCAATATTGGCCAACATTTCTAAAGAATGCTTTTAGCACCTTGTTGAATCAATGCCATGTAGAATAAAGTCATTTCTGAAGGCGAAAGGGGGTCAAACACAGTATTAGTATGGTGTTCCTAATAATCCTTTAGGTGATTGTGTATATATATAATGTGTATGTTTGTGTGTGTTAAGGAAAGTAAAATATATTATGGGAACACTCAAAGCACACATCGCATCTCCTGCCACCCTCATAGAGTCTGTTTCTGACAGTTTGGTCAGAAACATGCACACCAGTAGCCCACTGGAGGTCACTTTGTAGGTCTCTGCCAGTGCTCCTCCTGTTCCTTCTCGCACAAAGAAGCAGATACCGGTCCTGCTGCTGGGTTGATGTCCTTCTACGGCCCTCTCCATGTCTCCTTGTGTAACGGCCGGTCTCCTGGTATCTCCTCCATGCTCTTGAGACAGTACTGGGACAAAGCAAACCTCCTCGTGACAGCACGTATGGATGTGCCATCATGGAGGAGCTGGACCACCTGTGCAAGCTGCAGGCACCGCCTCATGCTACCAGTAGTGACAAGGACAAAAGTGAAATGCAAAACTAGAGAAGAATCATTTAGGAAGGATATGGAGAGAGCAATTGTCTACAAAACCATTCCCTTTTTGGGGGTTGCTTGCTATTGCCTCTCCAGTGCACCTGTTGTCACTTACTTGGTGTTATACTGTGATGATTGAGTGTTTCCTTAATTGTTTTTTTAATTTGGGTGTGGCATAGGGCCAATATACCATGGCTAAGAGCTTTTTATCAGCATAACAGTATGCATGGACACTGTTAGCCGTGGTATACTTGAAATAATCACAAACACTGAGGTGCCTTATAGCTCTTATAAACCTGTTGCCGACAAAAATGAGAGCAGTAAAACGAGATGTGATGTCAACTTTCTAAATGTTTTACAGTTGTTTCCACTTCACAACAAGTCTTATTCAACAGAATGCAACACCCAACACGTTTTGAGGAAACCCTAGCTTCTGCCTCATGTAAACTCATGTAATATGTCCTTATTATTAATCCCTTAAACTTCTGTTATTTGCACAGTTGGCGATCGATTATGGGATCAAGTTCTTAGAAACAAGTGCAAAGTCCAGCGTAAATGTGGAAGAGGTGAGTATTTGTCTCTGGCGTGCTCTTTGTGTACCCTTACTCAGCTTCTGTTTCCATCTTTCCAGGCAATAAGTAAGAAAAATACCCCAGAAATTATGTACACGTCGAAATAGTAATGAGTTGCTTGTATTGTATGTTACTTTTGTATTTATTATGTTGTTTTTCCTTGATCAGTCGTTTGTCACCTTGGGGAAAGACATTATGACCAGACTCAACAGAAAGATGGTGAGGTCATCTTCCTTGTTTATGTTTATCATCATCATCAACAGCTTAATGTTCTAATGATAAACAATAGAACTTCAACCATAACAGCACAGATGTTCCTGACATGTCTTGTTGCTCTCATAAACCAGCTACTGTATCTGTCTTACCTGTTTTTATACTACAGCTTTTAGCCAGTCAGCACTCAGAAATGTATAATCCTGCTATCACCTACATACCCATTACGTGTTAGAGTCTTAATGTAACTATAAAGGCATCCTTGACTGGAATGTGATCAGGTCCAACACGACAATACTGTAGGTTACACTGACCCGCTCTCTCTGTTTCCTGGGTTCAGACGGATAACAACCCTTCAGGTGGTGGCGGGCCGGTGAAGATCACACAGAACCGCTCCAAGAAGAGCAACTTCTTCAGATGTCTGCTGCTCTAGGAGCTCTAGCCTTTCCCCTCTATGGACTGGTGCTCTAGGAGCTCTAGCATTTCCCCTCTATGGACTGGTGCTCTAGGAGCTCTAGCCTTTCCCCTCTATGGACTGGTGCTCTAGGAGCTCTAGCCTTTCCCCTCTATGGACTGGTGCTCTAGGAGCTCTAGCCTTTCCCCTCTATGGACTGGTGCTCTAGGAGCTCTAGCCTTTCCCCTCTATGGACTGGTGCTCTAGGAGCTCTAGCCTTTCCCCTCCATGGACTGGTACCGCTTCCCTCCTCCTACATCAAAGCAGAGCTGAGCAAAGCACACTCCTGAACCCTGTCACCGTCCTGGGAACCAGGAGACCTACGAAACTCCTCTCCACTTCCACAACAAGCTCTTAATCTGGGACTAGATCTTCTCCTGGCTGGGATGAGGAAAGGCTTGGCTAATCTGGACGTCACTGGGAAAATCCAGAACAAATGTTATACATAATAGAACCAAACAAAGGGTGAGGAGAAGATGCAATGTCCTTAATTGTGTCTAAACATTTTTATTATTTTTTTATTGTCAGTATCCATTTTGTGATTATGGCCACGCCTTAGACTGCTGTGCCACTCTCAGTAACCGATTTCACCCTGTTTTTAACAATGTAGTGCACTACTTGTTTATCCCCATATAGGTCCAAAGGTAGTGCACTACATAGGACATAGAGTACTGTTTCAGATGCGAGCCATGTTTCTGTTAACATGTGATTGACAGTTGAACCAGATTGTCTGTGTTTTCTAATACCACTGAAAACTCCTGTTTGTGAGTTATTTTCATTTAGCTAAAGCTGCCTGCCTCTTAATATTTCAAATGGTTAACTTGTTTCTGCAATTGCTTAATGTCTTCCTTTTCTGCCTTCGTCATTCTGTGAGGAGATTAATACCTGAATGATTACACGTGATTTTATCGTTCTGCTTCCAGAGGAAGTCATTATTGTCACTTCCACATACATTAGAATGAGCTGGACATCTGATCCCCTGTAAACAAATGGACTGCAAATGCCTAGCACAAAGAAACAATGGACCTTTATTTAACTTGGTTGTAAGCATCGCAAGTCAAACTCACTGTAATCCACTCACAATAGGACATTGCTCAAGATTTGACAAGGTCTCACTTTGATTTAGCATCCATTTTCGAAACATGATTCTGTATGTATGCTTTTTTAATGCAATCTAGAAGAGCGGGTCTACCCAACATTGTGTTGGAGAGCTGCAGCTCACAGTGCCTGGCTGGTAACCGAGAGGTTATCAGATTTAATCCCTGCGTCAACAATATGAAGTAGTTACCATTAATTACTCAATATTGGTGTGAGTATTGGCTGACCCCTAGCTGTGACCCCTAGCTGTGACTCCACTCGCTTAAGTTCACACCTTTACACATGTATTGTACTACCAGTCATACATCACTGCGTAGAAGAATAATCAGACTTCAACTTAAAACCACTGAGTAACCTTAAAGGCTTCAACTTAAAACCACTGAGTAACCTTAAAGGCTTCAACTTAAAACCACTGAGTAACCTTAAAGGCTTCAACTTAAAACCACTGAATAACCTTAAAGGCTTCAACTTAAAACCACTGAGTAACCTTAAAGGCTTCAACTTAAAACCACTGAATAACCTTAAAGGCTTCAACTTAAAACCACTGAGTAACCTTAAAGACTTCAACTTAAAACCACTGAGTAACCTTAAAGACTTCAACTTAAAACCACTGAGTAACCTTAAAGACTTCAACTTAAAACCACTGAGTAACCTTAAAGGCTTCAACTTAAAACCACTGAATAACCTTAAAGGCTTCAACTTAAAACCACTGAGTAACCTTAAAGGCTTCAACTTAAAACCACTGAGTAACCTTAAAGACTTCAACTTAAAACCACTGAGTAACCTTAAAGGCTTCAACTTAAAACCACTGAGTAACCTTAAAGACTTCAACTTAAAACCACTGAGTAACCTTAAAGGCTTCAACTTAAAACCACTGAGTAACTTTAAAGAAACCTTCTTACAAAACCACTGAGTAACCTGAACTCACCTGCTTTAGATCTCTTTTTCAAGCCTTAAATGTTATTGTGTGTTTAATGTTTAGAACTTCTTCCATTCCACTCACTTCATATGGCGTTCTCAGTTTGCAACACTGTTTAGATTTTTTTCTGGAAGTAAAAATACACTCATTGTAGCAGATGCCTAGCCTTTAAAGTGCTTTGAAAGTAGCAGCAAGCAAAAATCTATTATGTTTTGTCTTTTGTGCATTTTTGTTCTGGTTACAAGTAATAGTATTATATTTTTGTATGGTATTGCTATTAGACATTGGACTTGCATTACTCTGAAAGTCCTTGTGAAACCATATGAAGTCCTTTCTCTGCATGCTTATATTTGCCCCAACTACGAAAACATGTTAATTACTAATTTTTATAGTTCATATTAATATTGATTATATACAATATACAGAGTATGGTCACTGATTAGTCAAAACTTCATTTTCTTCTCAAAATGTTTTGTTAAACTGTTTTGTTTACAATACTGCAACAGTATTATCCTGATGACCCACTGCACTTTATCGCGTGTGTTTGTGTGTGTTTGTGTGTGTATGTGTGTGCATACGCGGTAGTGCGTGTAATAGGGGTTTGTGCGTCTGCACATTTGATGGACTGTATGTTTTCATGAACGGTGCTTCCTACGTTTGCATATTGTTTGTGATGTGTCAATTGTCAAGGATTGTTTATTGAAGGTAAATGAATGTTTGTACCACTCCATTTAATGATTGTAAAGACTTAAGAAAGCAACTCCATTCCATTTTTAATACAGAACTCTTATATGTAAAGGCCATGATTGTTATCACTGGTTTGTTATTAACCTTTAGAGTATTCAAAATCAGAACATTGTCATTTTAAATGAAGAATAATTGAAGTTGAAATGCATAACATGGAAGCTGTGTTCTGATCAAGCACTTAACATAATTACCCACACTGTTTCTTCTCATCCAGGCTGGATTGCTTGAGTTACATATACTGGATAGCTTTGATAGATCTTTACTGATCGTGCAGGGATTGTGATTAACATACACTGTCATGCAACCATTATGTTGCATAAAGATATGTGGAAGTACAATTCTATGCAGACACACAGTAGTACAGTATACTATCTATCGCATCGGTGTAACAATGAAAGCTTTCATCCCTTGGATTTGTCCTTCATTCTCTGGCCTCTATCTGATTTACATGTTTGATGAGGCTTTTTCTCCTTATCAACAAAGTTTCTATAAGCTGCTTGTCTTCCGCTAGCATTCCTTTGTCTACTGTAACATAGCCTATCGATCTGATGAACAGTGTGAGCTGATATTGTATAAAGATAACTTTTCTTTTGTAATCAGTGTGTTGTCTTCTTTGCTTTTCTGTGTCATTCCTCCCTAATCCACCCTTTCCTCATATGCTGAAACAGCTTAGGGAGCATCAATAATTAAGGATGTAAGGCGGGGCCAGGGCTCTACGCTAACTTTTCTCCCAAGGAGTACATGTACTCCAAATAAAAAACTGTCGGAGCACACAAAGAAATTTAGGAGCGCATTGACAAATGTTCAAGTAACACAGAATTTGGTAACACTTTATTTTGAGAGTCCAAAAAGTGTATCTGTAGATGCTCTACATATTATCTGCAGACTATCAAAAACATTTTAACAAACTATCACTAACCCTAACTCTAATCCTAACCTTAACCATTACCCTAATGTTAACCCTAACCATTACCCCAAAACATATTCTAAACTTACCCCTACGCTTAAACTACACAATTAGTTGCTTATCAACAAATAGATTGTTGATAGTTTGTTGATAGTCATATCATCAACAAACTATCTGTAGAGCACCTACAGATGGAATGTCGGACTCTCCAAATAAAGTGTAACCCAGAATTTATACTTTTTCTTTTTCCCCAGTGTTTTTCCCACATTTCTTTCACTTTGACTGCAATGCGTTGTCACAGAAAACTACCCCAGCTGGTGCATGACTCCTTGCGGAATGTGGGAGTTGTAGTTTTTTTAACAATTAGAAGCTGCGCTCGTAAATTATTTTTCCTTGTCTCACATGTCTATTTTTAGGAGCAAATTCTCGTGAAATTGGGGCACTGTAGAGCCCTGGGCAGGGCTCCATAGGGAACTATTCCTGAGCTAGCACACCCGATTCAACTCATCTACTAATAATCAAGCCCTTGATTAGTGATCCAGTAAGCTACCTCTAGGTGACCCTTTGTTTCATGGCAAAGGGTCCTTCCTCAAGCCGTATGAAGTCACACCCAACAACTACATTAAGAGCAGCTTAGTGCCCTGTACCCTACTGCTGGTTTGCTTCTAAAACTAAGCAGGTTTGGGCCTGGTTAGTCCCTGGATGGGAGACCAATGCTGCTGGAAGTGGTGTTGGAGGGCCAGTAGGGGGCACTCTTCACTCTGGTCTAAAGATCACTCCCAAAGCCCCAGGGCAGTGAATGGGACTGCCCCTATGCCCCATTTCAGCCAAGAGTCAATTTGAGCCAAACATACTAACAGTCTAATAATATATTATGTAATATAATAATAAAATGCTACATACTACTATCATACTATGACTTTTCCGGTTAAACTTTATTTGGAGAGTCCGAAATTCCATCTGTAGGTGCTTTACAGATAGTCATATCATCAACAAACTATCAACAAACTATCAACAATCTATCTGTTGATAAGCAACTAATTGTGTAGTTTAAGGGTAGGGGTAAGTTTAGAATATGTTTTAGGGTAATTGTTAAGGTTAGGGTTAACAGTAGGGGAATGGTTAAGGTTAGGATTAGAGTTAGGGTTAGTGATAGTTTGTTAAAATGTTGTTGATAGTCTGCAGATAATCTGTAGAGCATCTACAGATACACTTTTTGGACTCTCAAAATAAAGTGTTACCACTTTTCCAATGACATAATATTCAATATATTCATTAACTGTATAGAATGTTTAGCAATTTTAAAACCCTAGACTAGCATTCTTATTGCATTGCATTACATCAGGCTACATGTTGCTGCCTGCTGACTGGAAAAAGGGGGACTTTAAATATATGTATTAAGAGATCATTTTTAATATTTAAGGCAGCCTATAACAGGGACATTTCGATAATTTAAAAAATATTATAATATAAATAGTCTGAGGGATTTGTATGCAGGAGAGAAATCAAAGCAAATATATAAAAATATATAATATTGATCACACATTAAAATCTTTGATTTGATTCTATATTTGCTTTTCCTTGACAATTTCAGAATCTTTCCTGTTTGATACAATATAGAAATATAAACATATTTCAGTTTATATTTCAGTTTTATGTTACACAGAGGTAGGTGTCATCTTCCCTTTTTACCAATAAATAAAGATCAAGCAAAAATCTATGCTATTCATCAATTTACAATTTTGTAAAATGATTGTTTCAACATATAAAAAACGAATGTCATAGATTAAACAACACATACTATTATCAAAACTGGTATCTGCTAAACACTACACAATAAAAACAGTACGGCAAAGCAAGCTCGTAAGCCAGATTTAAAAAATGTAAATGTTCATAAATACATTTTCAGGTGCCAGAATGAAGTTTTATAAAGACCAACTTGGGGAAATTTTCAATTTAATTATGTTTATTACTAAAGACACAGCTATTGTATCTAAGATAGTATCCAGTAGTAGCCCACTACTAATCCAGTATTGATAAAGTATAAATACAAAATGTCTACATACTAAACATCACTGTCTTGTTAGCTGAGCAGCTAATGATATATAGCATTTGAGCTACCTTGTAATATTAGCTTTTGCACATCTACCGTACCATGCCAAAAATGTTGTTTCAAATGTGCACTCTGCTCACAGTCTTTCTACTGGATTTTGAAATCTGCAAAAAGTGAGCTATAAAAACAAATGATAGTAATTGAAACGAGTTTAACTACACTTGTGTAGGACACAGAGGGAAATGGGCATGCATGGTGGCCTAGTGGATAGCACTGTGGCCTCAAAGCAAGAAGGTTCTGGGTTCAAACCCTGGTTGTTGGATGGTGTGGAGTTTACATGTTCTCCCCGTGTCTTTGTGGGTTTCCTCTGGGTGCTCCGGTTTCCCCCGCATTCAAAAAACATGCAGGTTAGGTTTGGGACTACAGATAAAAATTAGCATCTATGCTATAATCTGGCTCATTTAGAGTCTGTATAGAAGTGTAAGACTGTTGATTAATGTGCACTGTACCAAGTAAATAAATAAACAATATCCAAATATATTTCCTACCAGGCAAGCGATTTTTTTAAATTACTATGTTATGTGTTGTGAGCATATGCTTTGCACTGCCCTGCAAAGGCAAAATACAGTAAATTCAATTTTGGACAAAAATGTGTTATCATCATTTTTGGAACATTAATGATATACTTTATCATTTTGACAAATATTTTGAGTACATTTAAAAAAAAATGGTGGGTTGTTTTTGTTATATTTCCAATATCCTGCTTACAGTTAAAACACTAAAGTATTTTTTCTAATTTCTACACTCTGGCGAGTCTTCTGCCTTTGTAGGGCAGAACAGCAGTCTGTTGTTAATCTGCTACATGTTCTCATTCAGGGTTATTTTGGTTTATGAACCACATGTACGTGTTGTTTTGGTGACCTGCAATGTTTAATACTTCACTATTGACATAAAACACATTTAATTCTATAAAGATTGAATATTCCACATTAAACAACTGAACAATCTCTGCACTTTCACCACAAGGTGGCACAAACCTTCCCAAATAAATCAAATGAATTGGTGAAACCTACCATATAAGCTGTAAAGTAGGCCTACATTCTAAGCAGATGTTACAAAATGCTCAGTCCTACGGAAGACCATTGGCTAGATTATTTCACAGTGAGAAATACCTGTCAGCCATTGTTAAAAGCCAGGCTCAGATGCTTAACTTTGGCCTTTAAGGTTTCTGATTCCCTCCAAATATTACTGCCAACTCTTTGGCACTGCCGGCTGACTTAAGTCTATCCACGCTTTCCACAATGGTCCTCGCTTTCTTTGGCTTTGTGTTTAGGCTCTTGGATCTCAGTGATGGATAGATCATGTCCTCTCCAACCAGCAGAAGGTCTTCGTCATCATCTTTGACCTCCATTTCCTGCTCACCTCTGTCGTCGTTGCTGTCCAGCTGGCTCTGCTGTCGGCTATCTGCCACTCTTGCGTCGGACTCAGACTCGTCGTTTGTATTGCCGTTAGCGGGGATTTCCTTTCCCATAGGGCCTTTACGTATCTGTCCAATGGGGCTGGGGTGAACTTTGTGTGCCGCCCAGTGACCCATAGTGGGAGACCTGGCGGTACCTGCTCCCTGCCGCCCAGTGGGGGAGCTGTTGATATCAGTAGCCCACGTGGATCTTCCTCCTCTTGCATTGGCTGGGTTGTACACCAAGGTGCTCTTGGATCTGGGCCTGGCGCTCAGAGAGTCCCTTTGGGTCTCTGATGAGTGGTACTGCATGGACTTGGCCCTCCCCAGAGGGTACGAGGCGGCAGCTTCCAGCTTTATCTTCTCCATGGCAACCCCTGCCTTCTCCAAGGCTGTGTCCATTGAAGCCGCAGGACTGGGCTTTAGAGAAGATTTTGTGGGAGCAGTAGGCCTCTGTGTTGGGGTTTCCATGTCTGATTCACAGGGGGAGATCAGTATGTCGACACTAGAGCTGGAGAACCTTCTTTCCCTGTGTCCCCTCACCTGCAGTGTGGCCCCGAACTCCTTCATATGAGCAGCCGTGCTGATTGAGGACTCTCTCATACTTCCTTTCCTTTCCCTGGGCTTCCGGAGGCTAGTGTGCCTCTCAGGGCTCTTGATGTCTCCAGTCTCAGAGCGCATTTCATCCCCCATCTCCAGGTGGTACCGGTAGAGGCTGTAGCCATCAGAACTGACACACAGACACACAGACAAATTGATTCATAACACATGATCGGAATATTATCTGATGTTAATTTTGTCTTAAGTTCTATGTATGTTTTGGACTTAAAAAAGCAGTACACAAGACCCATTAATTTTTTTATTAACTGAAGAACTGTATTTAACCTGTTGATGGAACTGTGGCGAAGCAGGGAGCACGGGTCACTGATCCCAGAGGACACCCCACATCGGGTTTTGACCAGGTCACCGTGATCCACCCCGGCCAGCTTTTCCAGGGCGTTCATCATACGTCCAGAGAACTCCTCCAGTTGACCCAGCCGGAGGTCCACAGTCTGCAGAGAAGCCTTCATGGTGTGCTCCCTCTCGTTCACTTCCTCCAAGCGCATTGACATGTTCTCCACCCTGACAAGAGAGAAGACATCATAAATCCTTTAAATAACACTTTAATTACAACTATAGTATATTTTTGTAATCTACACTAATTCATACACAAGCCCAAACTTTATGCAAAACAAACAGCCACATAAGAACTTTGTTAAGTTACATTAAGATCCTTTAAGAAACAAAATACAAGGACAATCATTTGTGAGGTTTTGTAAGCAGAATGGCCATTTTATGTTACATTTACAATGAGTTCAGCTGTAAGATATGAATAATGCTTTATGCTTTTTCATTTATTATATTGTTTAAATTTACTAATTTGACTAATCCAGAGCATTTTACATTTCCCAATGCAGAGGTCTGTATCCACAACATGAAACATCCACAACATTGTTTTTAAACACCATGTCCAAACTGACCAAAATGTTTGGTAGATTAAACCAAATTTAACGCTTCTGCATCCTGTGACCTGCATACCCAGGGCAGCTGATGGGGGGACAACCGGGTATGTTGTCCCGGGCCCAGTCCTGAGGGGGGCCCAAAATTTTGTTTTTGCACATTAATTTTTTTTGTGGGGGGCCCTAAATGTGGAGTTTGTCCCGTGCCCACAGATTCCTGTCGGCAGCCCTGTGCATACCTCTCAGATGTGACTCGTATGCGCTCGTTGTTGGATGACTGCGTCTCGTCTTCCTTCTCCCTGAAGTATTCCTCCACACACTGCTCCTCGAACTCATACAGCGCCCGCAGTTCGTCAGCGGTCAGTACCAGCTCTGTCACACAAAGACACACAGAGACTTCAGCTGAGTGGACAAGTAGCAAAAAGACTCCTAATTCAGTGGGTGGGACTGTCGTCCCTAGAGTGAGGTGGGGTTTGGTTTTCTGTGCGTGGGGCGATTGACCCCATGTTTTTCAACTCTCTTTTGGGGACCCCAAGCCTTATATTTTGCTCACCTTTACTCTAACAGTGAAGAACTTAATAATTAGATAATGAATTTATTCAGGTGTGCAATCTCTCGAATAGAACTAGTACATGGAATGGTTCAGTCAGAGAACCACTGGACGAAACGTCCAACCACTGACAGGCTGACCGACCTACGAAATAAAACAAATTTTCCCCCAAAACACTGACGTAGCCCTTTGTTGTCGCGGTCGTCCTGATCTCCCTCTGTCTTTCTCTTGCAGCGACAGCAGATGCGCTTCAGAACGATGTAGACGTGGCTGAAGATGATCAGTGGCGGAGGAAGGAGTGGACGGTCGTGGAACTTCATGATCAGTTGGTAGCGCTGGAACTTCCATATCTGGTTGGAGATGGACTTGACCTCTAAGAAGGTGTTACTGTTACAGGAAAGTAAAAGGAAAAGACACAATGATCAGTGAACTGATCTGCCAAACTAGTAGAATACCTGGGTGAGGTAGGACACGATATACTGTATTCAAGGTGCACTTCAGTGGCAGGCATGACACAGCAAAATTCAATTGGTGGTAAAGTAACCAAAGGTTGCCTTCTTAACATTATATTAGGATGAATACATTTCCAAACCAAGCTTTGATAACAATTGGTAGAACAGAAATATTTCTGCCAGTATTGTCTGATAACATGCTGCATTTATCTTGTCATCAACTTTCACACGGTTCCTTGTGCCTTTAGAGCTCACACCACACCCAGAAAACATCAGTGAGCCACCACCATGCTTCACAGTGGGGATGGTATTCTTTTCACTATAGGCCTTGTTGACCCCTCTCTAAACATAGCGCTTATGGTTGTGACCATAAAGCTGTATTTTGGTCTTGTCACTTAAAATTTCAGTGTGTCAGAAACTGTGAGGCGTGCCAAGGTGTTGTTGGGTATATTGTAACCAGGCTTTTTTGTGGCACTGGTGCAGTAAAAGCTTCTTTCTGGCAACTTGACCATGCAGCTAATATTTGTTCAAGTATTGTCATATTGTGCTCCTTGGAAAAACCACACCATCATTTTCCAGAGCAGCCTGTATGTCTGCCGAGGTTACCTGTGGGTTTTTCTTTGTATCCCAAACATTTCTTCTGACAGTTTTGGCTGAAATCTTTCTGGTTGTACCTGACCTTGGCTTGAATCTTCCACTTCTTATTAAGTGATTGAACAGTACTGACGGGCATTTGCAAGGCTTTTGATATCTTTTTATATCAATTTCCAACTTTATGCCGTTCCAGTACCTTATTATGCACCTCTTTTAGAGGTCTAAGCTGTGTACTCAGTTGTAGTGGCAAAACTATAGTTTATGAATAATGAAAGACAAGATAAATATTACCGGCAACCAAAAAAAAACAATACCATGAGCATGGCACTCAATTCAAATAAATAAACCTGGAAGCATGCCAAAGATATGAACAAAATCAGGCCATTCTAACCACTTAAGAGTCTGAAAGAGAAGTGGACATACAGGTCCTTCTCAAGAAATTAGCATATTGTGATAAAGTTCATTATTTTCCATAATGTAATGATAAAAATTTAACTTTCATATATTTTAGATTCATTGCACACCAACTGAAATATTTCAGGTCTTTTAATACTGATGATTTTCAAAGAATTAGCATATCATGAAAAGGGTCTCTAAACGAGCTATTAACCTAATCATCTGAATCAACTAATTAACTCTAAACACCTGCAAAAGATTCCTGAGGCTTTTAAAAACTCCCAGCCTGTTTCAGTACTCAAAACCGCAATCATGGTTAAGACTGCCGACCTGACTGCTGTCCAGAAGGCCATCATTGACACCCTCAAGCAAGAGGGTAAGACACAGAAAGAAATTTCTAAACAAATAGGCTGTTCCCAGAGTGCTGTATCAAGGCACCTCAGTGGGAAGTCTGTGGGAAGGAAAAAGTGTGGCAAAAAACGCTGCACAACGACAAGAGGTGACCGGACCCTGAGG
>JACXGM010009207.1:0-27852 GCA_016801145.1 Umbra pygmaea
TCCCATACAGGGGATTTAAATGACGCGGGACGTATAGGCTCCTCCGTTCCTCCGCTCGCCATGACCATGCTGTGAGCGGACTGAACATGCGCAAAACTTTTTTTATTTCAGTAATCAATCCGCGGATCACGTGTGTGCCGAACCGAAGATATTGATCCGAACGGATCACGGATCAATGACGATCCGTTGCACCACTACTTTCTACCTACTCTCTCCACCAAATGATTAGTTTCACCTGGCACCCACAGCTATTTTTCCTGTACCGTATAGCAGTTGTGAAAGATGACTATTTGACCATCACACCACATCATGATATCGGTCTGAGTGAAAATCAAAGCAAGAGAAACGTAATCATTACAAATATGTAAATGGTTGTAATGATTAAGGTGTGGGTCAAAGTGCAAATGTAACACACACAGATGCAGACATTTACAGCCAAACTCACTCGGCCATACACAAACACTTTTTCCAAAACTCACTCTGTGCATTGTCACTAGCTACCATGAACCACAGAGTCCTCAAGCAATTTCTGGTTGCTCCACAACCAATCAGAGCAGAGGTCAGAGGCCATGTCAATCACAGCCATGTCAGAGTAGAGACAGTGTGGAGCTCTGACTGATATCTAAAAAATCCTTAGGTCAACCTTCCGTGATCTTACTGAGTCAGTAGCATTTACAACACCTGACAGCCTCAGGTACACCCACGTACGCATTAATTTAATGAATACACTTGCATAATAACATGTAAAAATTACATGGAAAACACTTGAATACATTCTAACATGCACAAACACACCTAAACGAGCAGAGACACATGGCACACTCATGGCTAATCTCCCTCCCTCCATGTGACCTTAGGTCTAACTCAGAGATTGCGTTGCCATGGTAGTCTGACAGAATTGGAGGAAAGAAGACAGAAACATCCAGGGCTTCCAGCTGTCTGGAGGTGCCCACTAAAAAAAGACACAAATCAACTCCAACACCCCTGCCTGACTCCTTCTCTCAGTGTTTCGCCTCCTCTCCACAGCCCTTCCCCTTTACCACACTGACTCACACAACTCGCAGGCAAACCACGAGTTCTCTGGAAATCTTCTTTGGGAAGAATAGAATGTTCTTCATCAACATACATACAAACAGTTACCCTGCATCCCTTGCACACAAAAAGCTTAAAAGCAAAAATAAATTACATTATACTGATGCTTACATTATACTGTACATTACAGTTCATTATATACATTACGCTGTGCATATACTGTAGATACATACATGTATAGCCAATAAACATGTACCTGTCCACATACTGTAAATATCCTGATTTAGTTCTGCTCATATCCTGCGCCTTAAAGGTAAAAATGTTTACATTTCTGTGATTTGTAAATGTACAAATAAGACATGCACCAATGGACCACAAAAAACTCCTTGTTTGGTAAACCTTACTTGTGATTCTGACATGTTTACCTGATGCCAATGGCCTAACACAGCAAAATATATTTATTTTATTATGACTTTACCCCTTTTTATAGGTCACTACTACTTACAAATTGCCTCTACCAATAACAGTTATTTTAATATGACAAGATAAACAATTTAGAATTCTTTGCTATGTAGTCCAACATGTTGTTTAAACATTTACAACTTCATGCTGCCATAATTCATAGCTTTTATGGTTAACTGTCAGGGCTAAGAAGAGAACGACAGAATATTCCATCTTGTCAGCTCAGGGATTCAATCTAGAAACCTTTTGATTACTGGTCAGATGCTCTAAATGCCAAGCTATTTATAAAGTCCTCCCAATCGAAGACGGCACACCGATGACCAGGATTGCACTCAGATGTGCATTGCAGGTTGTTCAACGCAGACAGACAAAGCATTGTGTCCATAACACTCACGATGAAACAATGGCTGGAAGCACTGAACTTCAAATGCACATTCCTCTTGGTTTGCATACCTCAGAAAGACATTTCTGAGCTAATTTCCTGCCTTGTTGTACCTCAATATCATTCCTGTCCCCCTGTTTAAATGTCTAATGTTTTATGTGGACCAGAATAATAAGTCTGCCTGTAAGTCCCGGTTTGGTCACAGTGAATAGGTCTGAATTTCAGCTTGTCATCCGGTGCCTGACCAATCAACAATGTTCTTAGACGGACTGAGGACCATTCCTTCAGGCAGTAAGATGATGGTCTATTGACATTGTTTGTCACACCCTGCACCACCAGTGAAAAGGGAAAGCTTTGGGAGAGTGAATCACAGAACAGTGAAAATATGCTGCTGTATACATTTGTAAGTAAGGTAACAGCTACATTACATTAAATCATTACAAATACAAAGAGAGAAAGGGACCATGACATACTGCACGAAAGTCCCCCAAAGGAGCAGAGGAGGTAACTGAGAGCTGCTCTTAAGCATCTCCTACCCCCACCCCATTACTTTCCTACTGAAATTGACAGATGTACTGCTTCTGCCCCCTAGAGGAAAGTAAAGAAAATAAATTCACATAACAAAGGCATTTGCCCACTCAGCGTCATAAAAATCAGAGCAGTTTGTGGCTATGTCAGTGCATGCGTGCACACGTGTTGTTCAGACCAGACATCCCTGCAGTTACTCACATACCCAAACACATACTCATTATATACTCTGTCTGGCTCACAAGTTTCCCATCCATCTATTAAAACCAAACGTCATGTAACATTCCCCCCGACTATTATTGTAAGGTAAATAAGAATTTATTCCTAACTTAGCTGAATAAAAACAATTTTTTAATAAGGAATACATGTTTTATAAGAAATAAAATGATCATTTCTTATAGGCAACTCACACTGTTCTGCACAAGTGTAGGAGTCTGTGGAAAGAACATGCATGTAATATCTCACAAACCAACACTCACGCTCAAATGCACAAAAACCAGGAAATAACCCAAAAAGTACATTGAAGGCAGTCCCAAAAGGACCCCCAAAACGATACGTAGCCACCGCTCAAACAGAGTGGCCATTCACTAACATATACATACATAGACATGTACACACTCACCAACAAAGAGCTGCTTCTCTCTTCCAGGCTCTGGGACGTGGGTGTGGCTGACCTGTGGTGGCAGTATTCATTTGGGTCGCTCAAGTGAGGTATGGGTGAGAAGGTGTACATGTTTGCAATGGGAATCTATTGTGGAACCCATTGACACTTGACTTCCACAGGTTTCTGGGCATGTCTATAAAAAAAAGGAAATTGTAGCTCTCTGAATATTGCACTTCCTTTTTTATGTTGTATTGTATGAATGTTATTTTACCGTTTTACCAGTCAAGTTGACTGAGAACAGCTTCTCAACGGCCTGGGAAGAAGTGGGGGGAGGAAAGCCGATGAATGAGCCAATTGAAAGCTGGGGATGATTACGTTGCCATGATGGTTTGATAGCCAGTTTAGAAATTAGTCCAGGACACCAGGGTTAACACCCCTACTCTTACGAATAGTGCCATGGGATCTTTAGTGACCACAGAGAGTCAGGACACCCGTTTAACGTCCCACCCGGAACACAGCACCCTACGCACGGCAGATGTCCCTGTCACTGGGACACATTGGGAATGATCTTTAGACCAGTGTGCCCCCTACTGGCCGTCCAACACCACTTCCAGCAGCATTGGTCTCCCATTAAGGGACTGACCAAAGCCTGACCCTGCTTAGCTTTAGAAGCAAACCAGCAGTGAGATACAGGAATTATCATCAAATTAAAGCTGCACATTCATTTGTCCTGTCGGCCCAAATTTTCCTTTTAAATATTTTTTTCATATATGTTTTTATTGAACGCAGGAATAATACAGGGACAATATAACCAATTTCTGAAAATATACATTATTTTGTCCATAATATGCATTTGTTGCTAGTGATATATTCCGAAATGTTGATTTTGCTGTTCTACTATCGTCTATATTTAGTATTTTGTAAGTTGATGTTTCATAACCCCTGAATCCAATATGCTAGTTCCCAACGTTTACTAGTCCTAAAACACAGTATTTGTAGTTTTCAAAAAAGATACATAATGCAGGTTTAAATAGGAGACGTATTAGTAGAAAAATTCAGACTGACTGTGTCACCTGTAGACTGCCGTAATTACATCAAATCACAACCAACCATTGTTAACAGCCAATGGAATCAGTGTAACGACTCAAATCACATTACATGTTGATATTCATATGAATATTACAGCGCGCTTCTTCCTGATCTCAGTCTAGTGAGAGGGCACTTTCAAATTGTTCACACTTTGCTCTATCAATTTCGTTATTATAATAAGTTGATGTTTTCCATCCATGGATCCTAATATGCTAGTTCCTAACATTTACAAATTCTAAAACACAGTTTTTGTATTTTTTGTAGTTTTTAAAAAAGTTACATAGTGCAGGTTTAATAAAAAATTTAAAATTGTGTTCTTTGTAAAATATTGAGTATAAGGGGGTCTGGTCTGTGTTGCGTGGTGGGCTAAGTCGCTGCCTTGTATGGATAAACTACACCACATTAGTGAGTGGTTCGAAACTGACTATGGCTTCTCCGACTTTGTGCAAATTGGCATAGCGCTGCCCAGTATTTGGGATAGATGAGTCAGATTATCTACTTTGCCACATTGCTCTCCAGTGTCACCGTGTGCAGATCTGAATAAAGGCACCTATAAATTCAATCATTGAAGTATATGAGCGTTATTATCCTATACATGATCTGAATAAAGGCTTCTGTGTTGGATGAGCAGTGCAAAAAGAATCAGTTGGCTCGGTGACATGTGGTTGGATGAACCTTGTGAGTGCTCTTCACCATCCTGCATCTGTTGGGAGGGTTACGGAGCTGCTGACTTAGCAAGGTTAGTGGGGGAGAATTAGCTACATTGTCTAGCTGTGATACTGAAGAAAAGTTCCTGAACTGTTGTCATTATCTGTAATCCCTCTTACCATCTTTGTGTCATAAACTTGATCATAGTGTTGGAGTTTTGCATTGCCAAACAATTGTGGGTTAATAGAACTGGAGAGGACTAGGTATGCATCCCCGTGGCTGTGATATGTGTTGTTGCCACAGCCTGTGACCCAGGAACAACAATGTAATGAAACAGCAACATGAAGCAATGCAACTAGATTTTGATGTGACAGTGTAGCTTACTGCTTAGAGCATTTTGCTACACAAAATCCCTGTCCCAGCGAGGTATAAAAGCTGTTGCTCTTTCTCTGAGCAAGCAGTTAATCCTAATTGCTCCTAGGTTACTAATAAAAATGATATTATGCGCTCAGTCATACATTACCTAGTGAAAAAAGGGTAAACAAATTTCACTTTGGCTTAAACCATACTGATCATGGAAAAGCATTGCCAATTGAGAATATATTTTCTATTTATCAGAATTCATGTTATTAAAACAAGGAAATGATTAGCATGTATAGCATTTAAAAGAGTCTGTATTACAAAATTTTGACTCTCCTCTACTAATAACATATTTGCAGGAAACATTTATATCAAATGTTACATTTAACCCAACAGGGTAGGACACAATGAAAGTCACAAAATGAATTGACTATGAAACTCATATCAAAATAGACCAAAAGCATTAATGTAATGAAAGTAGGTTGTATAAGTAAATACATATGAAGATATAATAATTAAACATTACTGATATACATTTAAGTATATTGGTCTCTAAATCCCCTTCAGCTGAATAAGTATATTGTGGGTTTCTATATATAGTGAACACTTAACATGACATTAGATACTGTATACGCTTTAATACTTTCTTCTCATTTGGGTAGGTATAATTTACCATATGATACTGTAGAAAGAAATGTATCATGGTGGATGGAATTATTTATTGATGAACTTGTTTTATTATATAAAATATGTTTTCTTATAATTAATTGAAATTAATAAAGAAAAAAATAAGAATGTTGTCAATTACTCAAATTCTAAAAATTATGTAAAGATTTTTATTTTAAATAAATTACTTTTATAAGTGTCTGCAGTTCCTGCTTGTTAAAGGAGCCAGTGTGGTGTAAGATTTCCAAATGATGATGTTGGATAGACCACACACACGGTCTGTTTCCTCTACACTAACTGTTTTTAGCTGATCTGTTAGATAAGAGGGATAATGGTGTCTGTTGAAAAACAAGGAGTGACATTGCTGTCACCAAACAAACATATAGATGTCACATGTTTGACACCTGGCAGAGTGTAGGACACCTCTCTGTGTGGTTTCCTGTAGGTGTGATCATCGGTGTGAATTGCAGAGTTGTTTGAAATTAGGCCCCTTTTAAAAACATCAGTTGTTGTGACAGCTATTTACGCTTTGCTCACCAAGTCTTGCAATAAATTGAAAATGTATGCCTTGCATTGTCAAAGTATTGTCTGTCAAATAGTTTGAAAGCTTGCTTGTTTATTTTGTTGTTTATTTATATTTATTTTAAAAAAACCTGATGTCCAGTGACACATTGTGTTTTCACCTCAGTAGCTGCATGGAGAAGTTGTGCAGAAAGTGTCCCACACTAACTTGAATAGTGATGATCAACAAATCTCTACCCATTTACAGTATGAAAATAACTATAGTTTATTTGCAATTACAGTGTATGGCGAGATTGGCACACCCTTAAAGGTTAGGTACATGCTGTAAGTATTGTTGGTACATCAAAATGTAATTTGCTAAACCAACTAACTATATAATAAATTAAACAAGCTAGCTAGATACGTAAGTGCCAAGTGTAAAAATGAAATTAAATGTACATGCTTGTTCCCAGACATGCCAATTAGCATTTAATCTGGTGGACCCCTGCTGCAAATGTTTGTTTATTTCACCTTTATTTCACCAGGCAAGTAGACTGAGAGCATATTCTTATTTGCAGCAATGGCATAGGAGAGTATTGAAAGGGAATGAATGAGCCAATTGAAATCTAGGACTGATTGGGTTGCCATGATTGTATGAGCTCATGTTGGGGATCTTAACATGGACGCTGTGCCCAAGTTAGAGCAGCAGGTGAGCACATGAATTAGTTCCTTTCTCCTATAACAGGGTTTCAAACTTTGGGAGAGCCCCTGGCTGCCACCAGTGTACCATTCTGCATGGAGATGACTCACACCAGGAAGGTCTTGGTATCATTGTGCCAGCAGGGACTATTCAAATAAGTGCCTGGACATCCTTTCTCATCCAAAATACGGCACCCTACACAGGGCAGATGTTCCCTTAACTGCATGGGAGCATTGGGAATGATCTTTAGACCAGAGAGAGGAGTGCCCCCTACTGGCCCTCCAACACCACTTTTAGCAGCATTTGGTCTCCCATCCAGGGGCTGCACAGGCCTGACCCTGCTTAGCTCTATAAGCAAACCAGCAGTGTGGTAAAGGGTGGTGCTAAAAAAGACAGCTGCTTCATTTGTCTTTTGTTTACAATGCTACCAATAGTGGCAAGTTTACAATGAGTAATTTGGGGTCATGTGAATTTTGTCTAAACACCTACTGTAGGATGATAAGTGGGCGTCACTTGCAAAAGTAGACTTTTTTGTACTTTTGGCTACCAAATATATGCTCATTAACTGGACCAAAATATTCTAACGGTACAGTTTCAACCAGCACACATTTTATCGACGTACTTCGCCCAGTTATTGATAATACCCAAATTAAAACATATATGGAATAATAATTAATATAATAATGAATATTGTATAATTGGTGTTATACAGAGAATATGTGTTTTTTGATGATCCCAGAGAACATACTGAGCAAATTATTTTTCTTTTTCAATACATTGCATGATGCTGTGTAGCAGCTTAATTAATGCAATATGTTGAACTCAGTTGCCTAATGTACTAAGACAATATGGTGAACTCAAACATCACGGCAGCTTCACAAAGGCAGCATTCAGCAGCATTCAGCTGTCATCCATTGTTCACTTATAATCTCATAAACAAACGAGCTATTTCACTTGTGCATTAGTTTTTGTGAATTAATCAATGGGGTTAAAATTAGCCCTGGGGCATTAAAAAAATATGACAAATTGTAAATTAACATCATTATCATTAACCAATTGAAGGGATCAATAGCAGATTGATGGATACCAGCGACCTTTCCATTTGAGCAGATGGCCACTCGGCCACTTAGTGAATGTAACAGTAGATGGAGGATACTGCAGATGAATTGATCACGCCTAATTTCCCTCAGCAGATGGACATATAACTACTCCCCCCTTCTTTCTCTCTCTAATTCTCTGAATTTCAAATTCCTAATCACTAGCTTCCTGTTTTACAAAATAGAGAAGGTATGGTAGTCTAATGGCATCCGATTGCTCAGTGGTTACAAAATCTTCATTATTTTTTTATTTCTCCCCTCCCAATTGTCCAATTCTCACTAACCCTGCCTTGTCAGCAGCTCTGCAACTCCTTGGACAAATGTGGGAGGGTGAGGGGTGCTCAGATTCAGTTCATTCAACCCCATTCTTATCGCACTGCTCATCCAACACGGAAGCTTTTAGTCAGCTCATGCACACAATAATTACATTCACCATCTACTGTATTCTTTCATGTCTGAATTTACAGGCGCCCGATCTGCACATAAGGATTTGCTTGAGAACCACGTGGTAAGGTAGATAATTCGACTAATGTATCACAAATCCTGAGTAGTGCTATGTCACTGCATCACGCTGGTGGTCTGGGCAAAGTCGGAAAACCCATAGTCAGGCTTGAACAACTATCATGCCATATCTTGTCCTGCAATGCAGCAATGTAGCCCACTACAACACGTGGATCCTTTAGGAAATCAGTCTTGAGTTTAGAAGGTTTGCCGGTTCGATTCCTGAGTTGGCCAAATATCATTGTCTGATCCTATCCCAAAATAATTAAATCAGTCCAATATACATAACACTGTTGATGGATTGTCTTATGGTCTGATTTTGAGATTTTTTTAATTAAATGCATCAAATGTAGCGCTAGGGAAGATATCTCAATAGAAAAAATATAGTTGATATCTAAAGTTTACATACAATTTAGTCAAAACTGAAACTCAGTTGTTCACAATTTTAAACATTCAATCCTAGTAAAAATTCCCAGTTGTGGGGTCAGTTTGGATCGCCACTAAGAATGTGAAATGTCAGAATAGTAGCAGAGAGAATGAATTATGGTAGCTTTTATTCCTTTCATCACATTCCCAGTGGGTCAGACGTTTACAGACACTCAATTAGCATTGCCTTTAAATTGTTAAACTTGAGTCAAACGTTTTAGGTAGCCTTCCACAAGCTTCCCACAATAAGTTGGGTGAATTTTGTCCCATTCCTCCTAACAGAACTGGTGTAACTGAGTCTGGTTTGTATGCATCCCTACTCACACAATTTTTCAGTTAAATTGTTCTACAGGATTGAGGTCAGTGATTTCTGATGGCCACTCCATTACCTTGAATTTGTGGTCCTTAAGCCATTTTGCCACACCTTGGAAGTATTCATATAATAAGAATACATATTTGTATGATGCCATGTATTTTGTGAAGTGCATCAGTCCCTCCTGCAGCAAAGCAACCCCCACACTGCCACCCCCGTGCTTCACGATTGGGATGATGTTCTTCGGCTATCAACACTCCCCCTTTTTTGTCCAAACATAACGATAGTCATTATGGCCAAACAGTTTAATTTTTGTTTCATTAGACCAGAGGATGTTTCTCCAAAAAGTGCAATCTTTGTCCCTATATGCATTTGCAAACTGTAGTCTGGCTTTTAAATGGCAGTTTTGGAGCATTGGCTTCTTCCTTGCAGAGCAGCCTTTCAGGTTATGTCGATATAGGCCACATTTTACTGTGGATATCGATACATTTGTACCTGTTTCCTCAAGCATCTTCACAAGGTTGTTTGCTGTTTTTCTGGAATTGATTTGTACTTTTCACAAAAAAGAACATTAACCTATAGGAAGCAGAACACGTCTCCTTCCTGAGCGGAATGACAGCTGCGTGGTCCTATGTTTGTTTATACTTGCTTACTTTTGTTTGTACAGATAAACGTGGTACCTTCAGGTGTTTGGAAATTGCTCCCTAGGATGACCCAGACATGTTGAGGTCTAAAAAATTTTCTTAATATGGTTTTGATTTTCACATGATCTCAAGCAAAGAGGCATGCCTTGAAATACATCCACATGTACACTGCCCATTTACTGAAATGGTGTCAATTAGCCTACAATATCAGAAGCTTCTAAAGCCATAAAAATGTTCTGGAATTTTCCAAGCTGTTTAATGGCACAGTCAACTTAGTGTATGCAAACGTCTGACTGACTAGAATTGTGATGTAGTGAATTATAAGTAGAAAAATCTTGTCTGTATGCAATTGTTGGACATATTACTTCTGTCATGCATGAAGTAGTTGTCCTAACCGACTTTACTTTGTTAACATGATATCTGTCGAGTGGTTGATTAAACAAATTAGCTTTAATGACTTCAACCTCAGTGTATGTAAAATCTCAACTTAAATTGTATATTTACATTTTAAAAAAGCTAAGATAAAATGGGCACAGACTTCTGAGAATACTGATTAAAAAATTGATTGAGCCCTAAACTATGGCGAGATTAACAAACGTGTGCATAACAACAAATGGAACGTATATTTTTGTCCTGTCTAACCATACATTCATACAAAGCAATGGTCAAATGATTGTATAGAAAAAAATCTAGTATAAACCTAGCAAATGACTCCACTTGTGAAGATTGTTTAAAACTAGCCTGTGATGCATTAATTGTCAATGTCAACTGTACTGTACAGCTATTGAGGTCTTACTTTGCAGTCCTCTCCCCTCCCTCTCCCCTTGGTGGAGGCTGAACATTGGAATCTAGTGATGCTCTTCCGGCAAAGATCACCTCAATTAGAGGACCCTCAGACCTGACCCCTTTTAGGACAGACTTTTGGGGACAAAGGAGCTCCGGCTTTAAGTCCCCTTCATTCCCCCGAGCCCCCTCGACTTCAGCTCATTTCAAATGTACTAAAACCCCCTCCTCTATCCTCCCATGCTTAGCCATTATTCTTGGCCAGTGTGATTCCAGAAGTCCCGCTGACCATGACTGTTTATGTTGTGAATGTGAAAAACTCCAGGACTAGCCTGGCCTTAGGCGCCCATGTGACCCCATTGGGTTTATGAAGGACCACTAGTCTTCTCCAGATTTTCAGCTCTCTCAATTAAATTGTCTTCAGTAACTAGTTTTGGACTAGAAACAGTGAAGACAAAGTACTTTGCAGAAATGATGCATACATATACACATGTATACACTTATAAATATTAATTTGCCATGCTTTTTTTTGTTAGTCGCCACTACGATCATGATGAATATTAAATGCTCATTAACTCATGTATAATAGTAAACAGATCTTTGTTGTCGACTCTAAATTCCATCGAAGCCATATCAATGTCACAATATCTAGTCTCTTTCTTCCTGGTTTATTTTTCTGTTTCTCTCTTTCCATGTTTCTTATTGCTAAATGCCGGCTCCATATACAGTATAGCAAGATAGAAATCAGTGTTGATTTCTGGTACTTGTCTTAGTTTAATGCAGTGGATTAGTGATGATGAACCATTATGATAAAATTTTGTGTATACCGGTATTATACATTAGTCTAAATACCTACATCTTGATGGCTGCTGTTCTCCATATACTTGTTTTATATGTTGGTAGCTGGGAAATCAAATGCCCTATTAAGTCTTGCTAAAGCCATTTTCTTCCAACTGAGCAACAAAGAACCAAGGATCATATGAAGTGTTATGGCTGCTCCAACATTTACGCTGTTGGAGCCAATGTGAGTTTGTAGCGTTTTCATCATATCATGCTCCTACGCAAACTTGAACTCGGCAGATTTGGTGTGTTGTTGTTGGTACATTGTCAGGATTTGCCATTGTATGTTGTGCCCAAATTAACTCAAGTTCCTCCTCACATGCCAGATACAACAGCTGTGTCACAGTCAAATGCTTAGTTACTAACCCTTCCTAGCAGTGCAGTCTGTATTTACAATACGGAAATAATAAGAAAATGTTGCACATACCAACATTATACTTCACCTTACTCACTGTGTAGTTGACATGAACATGCTTGTGCATCTGAGTGCGTTCATGCCTGTGTGACATGTGCAAAGAGAAATGGACGGGGCTTCCCCCGAATGTCTCTCACGGATGATGTCAGCGCCTCGAAGGCCCTGGCAGCCCCACCAGCTGTCCCCCTGAAACTCCCTCTCAGGTGACACAAGGAAGAAGGGGGAGGAAGCCAACAGAGCAGATGCAAGGCCTTTCTGAGTCTCCAAGGCTGGGGTCTTTCCCAGCCAACCCACAGCCGGACGGCCACAGGCACCAGCTGTCCCACTCACAGAAACCAGGGGGTAGCAGTGGGGAGTTGGGGTAGGGTCCTGCCGTTGTATAATGTATGTAGCAGCTGACGTTTTACCTAGACTAAACATGCACAGGTCTGCAAATGCACAGTCTCCCCTTTGACCCCTCATCCACTGGCTCCATACAGATAACCCCAGAAATTGTATGTGAAAGTACAAACTGTATTGCTGTTTTGGTATTGTGTTGTTGAGTTGTGTTTTAATGACACTAAAAAGTGCTTTACCAAATCATCTCTGTGAGTTCTATTACAAAGCAAAAAACAGCAGGTAGCAGGCAATATTTTAATTGAGATGAAGGACCCTCAAGAAGAATCAAAATAAAAGATAAAATCCAAACACTGCCCACTACATCTTTAATTACCCAATTGAAAAATTAGGATTGGGCGGTGAGCATACCTGAATAAAGCTATATTCAACATGCCATAACAGATAAATGCCAATTGTTTTATAATGGCTATTGGGTAAAGATGTAATTTGAAATCGAGTATTTCCCAAATACTGTAGCCAATGACTTTATCTTATTTACATTGAGCTCTCTTCATTAAGATGGTTACAAATTACACTATCACAAATTACCCAAATTATATAGAGAATTATATTTAACACACTGTAGTTACACTTAGTATTATCACCAAGAAACTAACTTATTAGCAAGTACATGATAAATTAACATTCAAAAGTACATTAAAAACATACTTCCAGAACAGCTATGGTAATATAAATACTGCCCATCTGATTGTGGATTGGCCATTCGAAAGAAATTGAAGTAAAGCATTGAAGAAAATTCATTTTGCCATACCTATCCTTGACTGAAAAACTATACATTTATACATGTAGCTAGCTGGGTACAGAGTTAGGAAATATATCTATGTCCAGCACTACTAGCCAAGCATTTATTTGCTTGGTCACAGTTATAACATGGGCAGGATAGACTATAAAAATGAGATTTCCATAGATCTATACAATGTTATACAATAGAATGGAAATCTAAATTCTCTAGACCTTGCTCTAGACCTCTGTGCATGTAGTTATAGTAATTGTCCATATTTGGACAGGAATCTGGAGAAGGATAGGGAAAAAAGCTGTGGGTTTGATTCAAGCCCATGTTGCAGTGGTCTAAACTGCTGGACCAGCCTAGGTCACTAGATGTAAAAGCTTATAACCTTTTACCTATGGATTACGTCCAACATCGGCTACTGCCCCCTTATATGACTACTTATTAACAGGCGGACCTTTGTTCCCATGAACTCATCTACTCTTGTGGAGGGGGGGGCTGTTATGTAAGGGAGACGACCTCTGTCACCAGTCAATGACCACCTCAGCTCACCTCAAACCGAATTACATACAAACTAAGTCACAACTTAAGCAACAAGCGATGTAACCGGAATGTCTTCTGGCTTTGTGTTCAAACTGTCCATGCTATGTGACAAAGAAGTGCCACATGGCCCACATCCTCGAGCGTGGCTACCAATAGCCCATTTATTCTCACTAAGCACAACTGGCTAAACATTAGCAAAAAAAGTACAAAAAAATACAGGACACATCATCAGTGATACCACCTTTACATGTTGAAAAAAAGTCAAAAGGGATGAGGAGGAACACAAAAACAAATACAAAAAAGTACAAAATAATACAGGACACATCATCAGTGATACCACCTTTACGTGTTGAAAAAAAGTCAAAAGGGAAGACGAGGAACACAAAAACAAATACAAAAAAGTACAAAATAATACAGGACACATCATCAGTGATACCACCTTTACATGTTGAAAGAAAGTCAAAAGGGATGAGGAGGAACACAAAAACAAATACAAAAAAGTACAAAAAAATACAGGACACATCATCAGTGATACCACCTTTACGTGTTGAAAAAAAGTTAAAAGGGATGAGGAGGAACACAAAAACAAATACAAAAAAGTACAAAATAATACAGGACACATCCTCAGTGATACCACCTTTACATGTTGAAAAAAAGTAAAAAAGGATGACGAGAAAGACAAAAAAATACAAAAAAGTACAGGACACATCATCAGTGATACCACCTTTACATGTTGAAAAAAAGTCAAAAGGGATGAGGAGGAACACAAAAACAAATACAAAAAAGTACAAAATATTACAGGACACATCATCAGTGATACCACCTTTACATGTTGAAAAAAGTCAAAAGGGATGAGAAGGAACACAAAAACAAATACAAAAAAGTACAAAATAATAGAGGACACATCATCAGTGATACCACCTTTACATGTTGAAAAAAGTCAAAAGGGATGAGGAGGAACACAAAAACAAATACAACAAAGTACAAAATAATACAGGACACATCATCAGTGATACCACCTTTACATGTTGAAAGAAAGTCAAAAGGGATGAGGAGGAACACAAAAACAAATACAAAAAAGTACAAAATAATACAGGACACATCCTCAGTGATACCACCTTTACATGTTTAAAAAAGTAAAAAAGGATGACGAGAAACACAAAAAAAATACAAAAAAGTACAAAAAAGTACAGGACACATCATCAGTGATACCACCTTTACATGTTGAAAAAATTCAAAAGGGATGAGAAGGAACACAAAAACAAATACAAAAAAGTACAAAATAATACAGGACACATCATCAGTGATACCACCTTTACATGTTGAGACATGAACAGGTACCGGTAAAAGACTGTCTCTGTACACCAGACATGAACAGGTACCGGTAAAAGACTGTCTCTGTACACCAGACATTAACAGGTACTGGTAAAAGACTGTCTCTGTACACCAGACATGAACAGGTACCGGTAAAAGACCGTCTCTGTACACCAGACATGAACAGGTACCGGTAAAAGACCATCTCTGTACACCAGACATGAACAGGTACCGGTAAAAGACTGTGTCTCTACACCAGACATGAACAGGTACCGGTAAAAGACCATCTCTGTATACCAGACATGAACAGGTATTGGTAAAAGACTGTCTCTGTACACCAGACATGAACAGGTACCGGTAAAAGACTGTCTCTGTACACCAGACATGAACAGGTACCGGTAAAAGACTGTCTCTGTACACCAGACATGAACAGGTACTGGTAAAAGACTGTCTCTGTACACCAGACATGAACAGGTACCGATAAAAGACTGTCTCTGTACACCAGACATGAACAGGTACCGGTAAAAAGTTTACCACCATAAGAATCATCCCTTTATCCTTGTGCTTTACATAACACCATGTCTCATCTCCCTGGCTAAGGCTCCTGAAGAAGCACTGACCACTGGGAAAAGTGATCTGGCCTTACTCTGTCACCTGTCGTCGTCACACACCACCGCACTTCTAGCCACCACCCCCTCTACTGTGACCAGCACGACAGCTGTCTGAGTGGACAAGACCCCTCTGGGAGAAAGGAGGGCTGGTGTGTGTGTGCTTATGTTTAGAGGGATGTACTGCTTCCATTATGCTTTATTCTTTGTAACAACAGTTTGATTTGTAGGTATAGTAGCCCTTAAAGGAGAACAGTGGTAAATATTCATAATTTGAATATGTTCCTAAATTGCTTGAAGTAATAATCTCTCTCACTCAGGGTCAAGCTAGCACAAGAATAATGCACTAGATAGAAGTTTGTGAAGTAACTAGTATTGCTTTTGAACTTGTACATTGTGCATGTTAAATGTGAGCTGTGGGGTTTCAAAACAATCTTTTCTGACATCTCTGCCAACAAGGAGGAAAAGCCAGCTTGCATGCTTCTTCCTGGCCACAGTGCTGTGAGAGTCTGCATTCAAGTTGTGAATAAAATTAAAACAAATACATTTCAATACGTTTCAAATCACAAAATACCATCACTATAAATTATATATTCTTAAGATGTCATCCTCCCTTGATTGAGAATATATTTTTGATAGAGAAAAGTGTGATATTAGAAAAATATGTTTTTTTAATAAATTTGAATGTGCCCTCTGGTGGACTGTGATCAGGAAGAATGTTATGAGCTAGCATTTCCTAATTGTATGCTAAAAACATAAATGTATGTTTATTGTGTGATTGTACTATGACCAAGCTACATATATTCATATCACTAGACAACATCCTTATGTCAATAATATACTAAACTTAGGTAATATTTCTTATGTCCAGTAGCTAGTAAAGTTATTCACATTTCTTGCTAGATGGTTAACTAAACAACACCTGTTCATCTACCATCTAATCACCAGGAGATTTCTCAGCATAGAAGGTGTAACTCATTAGATAACACAAAGAAATCAATCCTCTGATTATCAGCCTACTATTCCATTAAAATAAACATGTATACAAACATGTATTGACATCATTGATTGAACAGACGTTGTAATCTGCAACACATTGATCCATGAAAGGGTCTGCTGAGTCTCATCACAGCCGCAAAGCCTTAGAAGCTGATTGGTTCTCTGTGCTGGGATTACACATTGGCTAATACTACCTTTCTCAAATTTATTGGGGAAGCTCTACAAAGCTGAGAGATTCACCTAATAGGACACAGTAATTCTCTGTTACCTGGAGGCTCTCGGTAAGTCCAAGAGAATTCACGAGTGCTTGTTGTATGATAGCGGTTCAGTTTTAGGACCCATATTTACTTCCTGCCACTGTAGCCTTTTTGAACCACGTGACAAAAGAAACACTTTTTTTGTCATATTGTTCCTTGGTGCGAGGTTGTTGTAACTGTCATTCACAGGGTTATCCAAAGAGAGAAACCTGCTGAAATGCTACCTTATTAAGATTTAATTCTGTATGGGGTGTGAGGGAAGGTCACACCACTGAGGACTGTACCGGTACATGGTGAATAAAGAGCTGTGAATGTGGATCAAATGCCTCATGGTGGGCATGTGTGCATCACCCACGTTTATGAATCTATGTTGACAATAAACACTTAACTGTATGCGGTGTATGAAAACATTAAGATTTATGCGTGGCAATGTTGGTAGAGCAGCTTTTTTCATGGGTCAACACAAAAATATATATATTTATGACAAACCTACTATGTTTAATAGTTTTGAGTAAATGAATAAATGTGAATGAGGAAAAAAGAAATTGAGGTAGGTTTGTAATGAAAAAATAATTTGGATGTAAGCAGTGACAGAGAAGTGAACTAGGAGAGTAAACCTAGAAAATGGATCCTCCTAGAAAGGGATATTGAAACCCACTTAGCAGGAGGACAACTGGACAAAATGTCATTACAACTTGACACCAGGACAAAGGCTTTCCAAACCCAGTACCTGGGTGTGAATGGAGAGGCCAGCTAACTTTCCTTTTCTTGAGGAAGGTTTCACAGTCTAATTATCTGTTCTCAGCATGATGCTTCTTACCTAAACAGCACTTTTAAAAACTTAAGGCACAGATAGATGCTTTCCAAAGGGCTTACATAGAGACACGTTTTTGTGCATCATTTGCACTTCTCTCTTAAAAACATTTGAATGAAAGGATGCACTGCATAAGGGTTTTATTATAAATAGAGATAAATTATACAAATATGGTGGCTGGAAGAGGCACAGGATAGGTGTTTAGGACGTTTATAGGTGGTGGTATCTCAGTACTCAGAACTTGCTTTTACTTTTCCTTTTCCATGCAGTTATTCTCTCTTTTCTTCTCGTGCTTTTCAGGGGGCCTTTTTATCATTCCACTAATGTGGTCTGATTAGAGGCAGGTGTGCCGTGTCAGCATAGCAGCTGAACTACACTCAAGGGCCCAATTGCAGCACTTTTATGCATTTTATTGACTGGGAATGAAAATTAGTCAACCGTGAGCTGGATGGAGAAAGATGGAGAAAGATATTGAATATGTGCGCACGGAGCATTACCAACAGGGCCACAATCTACATCTAAGCTAATCAGTTTAGATGGAAGGTCCTTAAAACTCAGAGGGCAACATGTTTTTGTTAGTTGGCGCAGAAAGAGCTTGTGCAGGTCTTCTAGTATGATGATGACAATGCTGTTTACTTCTTTTTGGAAACTCTCTTGCATTCCCTAACGGTTTGGTCTATCTGGCAACAGTGTTTTTGGCTCATATGGAAACATGGAGGGACTGCAGGACAATGCGGGCGGCAATATTAGACTTTGTTGGGACAACAGCTGGGAGTAACAATGGAAGAAGTCGCTCAACTTCATTAAAGGCCCAGCAGGGAAGTAGCCCTCTCTCCTCCTTCTATTTACCTCCCTCACTCCTCTCCCCTCTCACAAACCTCTTGATCTCACCGGCAACGCTAGATCATTGAATGTATTAGTAAGACAAGGAGAGGTTAGCATTTGCTGTGGGTGCGTTTCTGTTTGCGATATGATTCCACCACAAATCCCACCACAAATGTTCAAAATTATACATTTTTAAGCCTAACATCTTCTCAGATCCTGTTGAGACATTCCTTTAGACTTAAGCTGTTCTGATCCTGCGAATAAATTTGAAAGCTTCTCCGATTTAAAAAAACATAATCTGACCAAACGGAGGTTGGAGCATTGCTCTGGGGCAGCAGTTTCACACTGATGATGTGATTATCACTTATTATCTGTTGCTTTGAAGATGGCAGCTTCTACATGTTTATTGGAGGAGTTGGGGGTATGTGTGTGTGTTCTTCAGAGGAACAAGGTCAGAGTGTGACTTCATGGTGGGAGGTTTTGGAAAAGCAGATTGGCCATCTATTGGTGTGTAAACTCACAGTTCCCTGCCAATTTGGCGCTACCACATTCTCTCTCTGTCCCTGTCCAGAACAGCTGTGCGATGATACTAAGTGCTTGCCTCCTGGAAGAAACCGGTAAACACAGAGAGACATCCACACAGACAAAAATGCTATCTTACACACCAATCTGCTGCACACACCACACAAAGTCACACATTTTGTCCCCCCCTTGGTTGTTACTCCTGAGACCCCTGCCCCCACCATTTTCTCCCACCCCTCTTACAAACAGCCTATCACTTCATGATTTTGCTGTTCAATACCCGATGGATATATCCCCCTCAGTGGCACAAAAGAGGACACCTGTCAGAAGCTGGCTAATCCTGCTGGCCCTGCTCCCTTCTCCGGGAGGCCCCCCTAACACTCACAGGGGCCCAGATCCAAAGTCTGTACAGATTAGCACTCCCCCCACCTCCTCATCCCCCCATACACACACAGTTGTTGCTCTGTGTCCCAGTAATGAGCGCTTAGAGCCTGGTCACACTTCATGTCCTTGCTCTCTCTACCTAATCTCCACGCATCCCTCATTTCGCCCACTCAATCGCTGGCCCTTTTGCCCCCCCCACACAGCTTTTTTTATCTTTTCAAACCAGTTGATCTACTGATCTGTGCTGCTTGTGTCTGCAGTTACCCCTGTCGGTCTGCAAGCAACCCATCCCTGATTCAAAGACAGGTCTTGATACTGGGGCCTTAACACTGCCGAGTGGGACATCTGCTAGCCTTGTTAGGCCCCATTCCCTCTGTCTGCTGGGTGAATCCCAGGTTTCTGCAGACTCGAGCTGGGTGATGCTTGGGGGTATCGACAGTGGCATACTGAGTTGCAAGCATGCCCTTTCACAACAGCCATACACATTTCACACACACACACACATGCACAAAAACACACATACACACACAAACAATGCTTCACCACACTACAGAAAGTAGAAGAAACCCAAAAAGCTCAGCATGTCCATTCAACATAGTTGTGATTACAGGATTTTGTCTGTCCCAGATAATTACCTCCTGATCGTTGACCAGACATATTAAAAGTTGTTTGGGCTGCATTGATAGAGGGGCCCAGGCAGAAAGGAATCATTTTGCCACACTGTGTCTGTTGTTAATGCAGGGTTCTTTATAGAATATCTGTTACACACATTTTAACCAGGTAACAGTCATTATTTTTGATGCTCTGTACAACCCAGAAATATCTTGTCATGTGACGCCATCTTGTGGTTAAAGTTAATATGTACAGATTAACATGAAAAACATTTTTTATTGGAAACTGGAGGTTTTGGAGATAGTTATAGGGAAACAAATAAATTCTGGTCTTCATTTTAACAGTTTATGCCAAATTTCATATATATCTATATATCTATATGTTTTGAAAAGGCAGGCAAAAGCTGAAATTGAGGGTGAGAGTTACTCTTTAAATGTACAATATGTAGTTTTTGGCCACTAGGGGTCTCTCAATCAAATCACTAGCAAAAGATGTACTTGGATGACATCGGGAAGTAGCGTGGGATCATGGGTTTTGTTATCATCGTCAATCACAACCTTCCAAACTAGCGTCTTGGGCAGAAAAAAATGTTCCCTGACAAAGTAATGTATTGTTAAAAATATTATAACTTAATTCACGTTATGATTGGCGGTTCCCTGGAACTTAGAGCAACTACAGCAGTCAAAGGTTATATGACAGCAGTCAAAATGAAACGTCCTGTGTCTTTGAATTACATTACATATTTCTCTGGGTTTGAAAGTTGATGGAAACATTTAGGATAATGTAAGTATACAACAAAGAAATATATATAATATAGGTATAGTGATGTTTGCTTTTTTAAAGCAAATAGGTCTTTTGTTATTGTTTTGGAAAACTACGTATTGTACTTTTAAATCAAGACATTCTACACACTCTGCCAGCGTTGCTGTAGTGGTCTACGCTCCCAACTCTGGATAACATGTGCCCTGGCATTTGTGCTCAGCCACTGTCTCTGCCCTTACTCTCTGTCTCCCCCTACCTGGCTTCTGATTCCTGTCAAAAAATAAAAATAAAATTATTCCCCAAAAATTCAAAAAGAAGTCTACACACTGATTTCCACATTACCATAATGTCTACATATGTATGATTATAAGTATGGCCAAAATAACAAATTGTATTGCAGTCTTTTCATTATATTAGTTGTGTAGAAGAATCATGTAAAATTATATTTAAGTAGAAATTATATTATGGCTTTTCATTCTACACAAAACAAAAAATAACAATAGAGTTGGGGTCTGCATGGCGTAGTTGGCTAAGTTGCTGCATTGTGTCTACATCATGATAGTCAGTGGTTCGAGACTGACTATGGGTTCTCCAGCTTTCCCGGCCCTTCAGCATGAGACAGTACAAATTGGCATGGCACTGCCTGGGATTTGGGATAGATAAGCCAAATTATCAACCTTGCCATGTTGCTCTCCAGGGACTCCTTGTGTGCAGATCGGGCACCTGTAAATTTAAATAACGTAGTATAGTTGGTGAGCTTTATCATCCCATACCTGATCTGGCTAAAGGCTTACGTGTTAGATGAGGACTGGGAAAATGCAACATGAGGTTGGATGAACCCTGTGAGCACCCCTCGCCATCCTGCATCTGTCCAAGGAGTTACAGAGCTTCTGACAAGGCAGGGTTAGTGGGAATTGGGATAGGAGAAAAATAACAATAGAGCTTAAGCAATGATTAGAATCCACAGTTTGACATGCCACATGGAAATTGCATGTTAAATAGTAAATATTAAGATATTATTAAAACATTGTGCATAACATTGTGCATAGCGCGTTACATCGCACACCCCTCTCTACAAATATTCCTTACAAGAAATCCCAAAGGAATCCTACAGGATTTGTATATATTTTTAAGGAGTCGTGCAGGAATCCTGGAAGAATTCTGAAATATTGCAAGGAATAGTATATGATACTCCAGCAGGAGTATGACCTGTTCTGCAGGAATTTCTTCAGGATCAAACTTCCCTGATCTTGATATTCCTTCAGGATTTGGCAGCTCCTACAGCCCCACTACATACTTTGGAATTCTTGCAGGATGCAGGGGCGGACTGGCCATCTGGCATACCGGGCACATTCCCGGTGGGCCGACGCACATTTTGGGCCGACACAACTGGCAACTTAAAAAAAAAGTCCAGCCCATGAACCAGCCGATAAGGCCTAGATCCGCGGTCCATTGTTTTTTCAATTTAAACTGGGCTTTAGTCAAAAATATCATACACAGGCTAGGTTTTTTTTCTGACAGACACAGCCCATTTAACATGTAGCTCAGCAGCCCAATGGTTCAGGCATGGTTCTAGCAGGGGCCAAACACGTTCGCCTGGCAACACTATCTTATTTTGGCAACACAAACTCTGATTTCTCTTTTCAGAATAATAGCGCTTGTTTTAATTTATTTAAATAATCATTGTGAAGTCATTACAAAGCTAGTGAATTGTAACCAAATACAATTGTATTATGTGTAAAGAAACAAAGAAAAAGCAAAAAAAACATGATATCAATACAAGGAGTTTAATTGAAAACGGTAACAAATACATTGTACACAGAAATTGATTGAATATATTTTCAGTTTCTCATGTGAAAACACGATTGCATTTGAAAAACTTTCACAAGAGTCTGTTTTATCTAACAATAGACAATTTTTAGCAACACAAGAACATAGACCCAATATCTATGCAATGAATCAACAACGACTATGGTAATGAATTACGAGCGCTATTATTCTGAAAGGACAAATCAGAGTTTGTGTCGCTGACATAACATAGTGTTACCAGGCGAATGTGTTTGCCACCCTGCTAGAACTGCGCCTGCATTTGTTGTTTTCTTAATTGACACTGAACTGGCCCAATCATATCTTTAAACAACATTTTCTTTGGGATTTCTGCCTGCAGGGTTGCCAGATTTGGCAGTTTCCCTCCCAATTGGGTGGTTTTGCAATCTGTTTTGTGGGCAAGAAAAGGGTTTGGGTGGGTGGATAAAAATTGGGCTGGTTCAGGATCAGTTTGGCAGGTTTTTGTAGCTGAAACACCGGCACATCAGATCTTTCTTCCTGCGACCCTCTGTTCAGCAGGCAGTCTCAATCAATCACTCACACACACACCCACTACAGCTCTGGCTGACGTTCCCCCTAAACTCACAACAGGCACTCCCAATACCTTCAGCTCACGTCACACGCCAGTGCCACCCACACCTCAAACACACTAATGTTGCCTCCGCAGGTTTTTCAAACCAACCTGGCCATTGACACGTTTTGGCTTGATGTGGAATCATTTAAAGATGCTGGAGAAAACCACTGTTTCCAGGATTTCAATTTTGGTGCTCTAAAATTGCTCACCCTCCCCATATCCAACGGTCCAGTTTTTTAATTGACACTGTACTGGCCCAATCATATCTTTAAACAGCACTGTCTTTGGGATTTCTACCTGCAGGGTTGCCAGATTTGGCGGTTTCCAGCCCAATTGGGTGGTTTTGCAATCTGTTTTGTGGGCAAAAAAAGGGTTTGGGTGGGTGGATAAAAATTGGTCTGGTTCAGGATCAGTTCAGCTGGTTTTTGTAGCTGAAACACTTGCACATCAGATCTTTCTTCCTGCGACCCTCTGTTCAGCATGCAGTCTCAATCAATCACTCACACACACACCCACTACAGCTCTGGCTTTCGTTCCCCCTAAACTCACAACAGGCACTCCCAAAACCTTCAGCTCACATCACACGCCAGCGCCACCCACACCTCAAACACACTAATGTTGCCTCCGCAGGTTTTTCAAACCGACCTGGCCATTGACACATTTTGGCTTGATGTGGAATCCTTTAGAGATGCTGGAGAAAACCACTGTTTCCAGAATTTCACTTGGTGCTCTAAAATTGCTAACGCTCCCCATATCCAACGGCCCAGTTGAAAGAGCATTTTCTCAAGTGACACTGCTGAAAGATGACCTACGAAACAGGATGGGCTTACCCTTTCTTTCAATGTTGATGCACGTGTGCACAGGTCTTGCCATAATGGCTTGACATCAGCTACATTCCATCTGCCCAGACAGTTGTTAAGATATTTTGAATCTAGTGTATACTCGAGCTTTTGTGTTAATAAAAAATATCTTAATAACAATTGTTCAAAGCTATCTATCTAAACTCACCCTCCTAACTGTCTTAAGGGGGATTTATACTACTGCGTAGAAGTTAATGCGTAACCTGCGGCGCAGGCTCACGCGAAGCTGAAATTGTCATAAGCATTTATACTTCTCTGTCAATGTTTGCATTGCGCTGCAATTACACCGCCGAACCACTAGCTTGCGCTGTTGTTTCTATGATACATTGCTTCGACTCACATTGTGTCGAGTTTCGTCTTTGGCACTTTTAAAGGCGCTGCTGTTTTGAGGGGAGACTCATAATACGACGAACAATGGAGACTGAAATTAAGCGGATCATATTGGAGTTACAGCTGATCAACGTGAAAAAGTTACTTTTAGTGAAATTGCTGAAACAACAACGCAGGAACGAGAGAAGGCATCGAAGGAGATGGTACGTTCAACCCTTAAATCGTTTGAGGCAGACGGAAGGTGAATTTTCTGTGCTAGTCCAACCACTGAGAGACATGGATGAGGAGATGCATTTTAGATATTTTCGGATGTCAGCAAGTAGATTTGATGATTTGGTACGTCTTGTAAAGCCGTTCATCATTCATCAGTCTACACACCGTATGCCTGTAGACATTACGCAGAGACTGGCGGTCACCCTTCGGGTATTAGCTTCAGGTGGTAGCCAACAGGCTGTAGCAGCTAGCTACAAACTGTCGTCAAGCACAATGTCTTCCATAGTTTCGGAGGTGTGTAAAGCTTTGTGGAAAGCACTTCGGCCAGAGTTTCTTCCCTGACCTTCAGTCGCGAAATGGGAAGCTATTGCAACTGATTTCTGGCGATTGTGGAATTTTCCAAACTGTGTTGGCAGCGTAGACGGAAAGCATGTCAACATAAAAGCACCACCGAATGCCGGGAGCGACTACTTTAACTACAAGGGCGCACACTCCATTGTTCTGATGGCTACCTGCGACGCCAGATATCGCTTCACCATGGTGGATGTCGGGGCATATGGACGGGAGTGTGACAGTGGAGTCTTCAAGGAGAGCCAATTTGGTTCAATGCTTCTTGAACACGAACTGGACCTGCCCCCACCAGCCAGTCTTCCTGGAACAGGAGTCCAAATCCCACATGTGATTGTTGGTGATGCTGCGTCCCTTTCCAGGTATGTCATAGACAAAAATGAATACCATGTAATAGTATCTAGTATATAACTACATCGTCATACAATGATTGTCTATTCATTAATACTATTTTGTTTTTCTACATAGGAACGCAACTGCCTACAGATAAGCGGATCTACAACTACCGTCACTCCAGAGCCAGGCGGGTGATTGAGAATGCGTTTGGCATTTTGGTGGCAAGGTGGAGAATCCTGGGGAGATCACTTGAATGTCTGCCAGACAAAGCAGTTGACATTGTCAAAGCTTGTTTGGTTCTACACAACTTCCTGACCTACACTGATGAGACCAGCACACCTGTCAGCAGATACATCCCTGCTAATTTTATAGACACTGACACTACAGGGGCACCTCAGATAGGGGAGTGGCGCAGAGTGGTGGCAGGGGACACAAATCTTTTAGAACCACTAGATCCACGTCTCCTTTCAAGGGCCCGCTCCACCAGAGCTGCAATTGGTGTGCGTAATGACCTGACGGCATTCTTTCAGTCACCCCATGGAAGTGTGCCATGGCAGAACCACATTGTGTGTCGTGGTCAAATCGATCAGTGAATTGTCAGTTTCCACTAGGGGTGGGCAAATTCAAATACAGAAAAGTAAATGTTCCTACATATCCAGAAGAACATAATTTACATTGCAGGTCAAGAATGTGTAATATTTACTGAAATGCCAATAGTTTACCTCTCCTTCTCTGATTAACTAAAATGAGAGTTACATGTTTGTGAAAGTGCATGTGTGGTCACATTTGCACTAAGCATTGCAGACGTTTTGTGTAAGATGAGAATGTCAGAAGTGACTTTCTCCAAGCAGGTTTAATCATATAATATTCTGTTAAGATATTTGATTGTTTTTTATAAGCGGTATTTAATTATTGCTGTACAATCACAAATTTTTTTAACGAAATAAAAAAATAGGCTACATCCTATTTCCTTTACATTAGATTTCTTAATGTTGTCAGAACTTCCATTATTTTGTTCACCCAGATTGCAAACTAACAACATTTGTCTTTCTGAAGGTGTATTATTAATACTGGAGAATTACGGAAGATAGAGTTGTGATTCTACAGTGTTTTTCAATAACAGGCATGCATGGCTCCGTCTGGGAAATTATGTATTTTAGGCTGTGATTTTGTGTGCATCATATTGCAGGGAAGAATTATCAAATTTTATATGGCAGACAATACAGCTGGTCTCTGAAAGAGGAGGTAGACTGTCATTAACACCAATATGAAACATGCATAGTGCTGGAATACAGCTACATTTCCATTTAAACAGTTACATGAATCTGATTTACCAGGTTGTTGGTATTGTTCAATTATTACATGGTTGAGCAATACAACTGTATAGTATCTATAGTTACCACTGTGCATAGAATTTCTGTGAATGAAAGATTAATATTTATTAAATTTGTTTCCCATAAATATTTGGTTTTGGGTATAAGGCATACAAAGACCAGTGTGATTGTAAGACTAGCTAGTAAAAAATTATAGGTAAAAGTGATTGGTTTAAAATACTGCTCAGTGCTCAGCAAAAAGGTAGCCTGGTTTTCTAATTCAATATAGGTCATGTAATTTCATTTTTTTAGTAATAGAAAGTCAGGAGGTTTAATAATTCAGAGTGGAAACCCTGTTGTAACTATTAGCTAGGTGAATGTCATCTGAATTTTCATTGATGTTATAAGATTGACTTTATCAATAAATACCTGCTGTGAAGTCACATTACTGTTCTTTATTTCAGTAACCTGCAGAAAGGTGCAAGCAGCACAACCACAACACAAAAAATTGAGAAAAAAAACAATGCATAAAATCAATTTACATAAGCACACAATGTGCAAGCAGGAACAGTTTATTTCTGCTGCGCTTCAACTGCAACCTTGTACAGTGCCAACATAGTCTGTTGCCTCTCCTCGTCGGACACCCTTCGCAGCATGTCTGCAATAGTTTGAGCAAACCGGGTGCACTCATCATTTCCTTTATCCAACTCATGCAGCCTCTGTTCCAGCGCCAACTGCTGTTCCTCTAACTGAGACTCCTCTGCAAAACATCATCCTGTTCCTTCCTCTTCTTTTTCTGTGCCATCCTTGGCCTGGGAGGGAGAAGACATGGCTGGGGTGACGAAGGAAGAGGTGGCTGGGGGGATGAAGGAAGAGGTGGCTGAAGGGATGAAGGAAGAGGTGGCTGAAGGGATGAAGGAAGAGGTGGCTGGGGGGATGAAGGAAAAGATGCCTCAAGAGATGCCTGAGGTGATGGCTTGAGGGAGGATGGAGGAGGTGGCTCGAGGGACAGAAGAGATGGCTGGTCAGCTTGCCTTGTAGAAGTAGCGGAGTCAATTGCATCCTGTGATTATAAAAAGAAAAAAAGTAGTCTCAGTAAAATGTTATAAGTGAATGTTTATAAATACACATACAGCAGATGCCTTCAGAGTTTAAGCACATATAAGGCTAAACTATGATTACACCATATTCAGAGATCTTTTTGTCTGCAGTTACTATGGTATACTTAAGTAGGCTGGACAATAGAACGCTTTTCAAATTCAAAATGCTGCACCCATTTCTTACTATAGGATGA
>JACXGM010009208.1:0-27870 GCA_016801145.1 Umbra pygmaea
GCCACTCCACTAGGCTAAATACTATCAACATTATTCATTGTGTTATTACCGAGCTGAAATATGTGTGCCTCCTTAGTAATTTTGGGTGCCCCCTTTCGGAGTTAATTCTCCCGCCGGGCCTGGCATGAAGCAACACTGGTTTAATGGAATACACAATTGTAATTATAGTCAGTGATATCGATGAGCATGAGGGATTCATTAATACACGGGTGGCATTTTTTCCCAGCTTTCCTTCTTGCTTTATGCCTGGATTATATTTTTTATGCCCTTCAATTTTATCAAAAAGTATAATTTACTAGACTTGTCCGTGTAGGCGATTGGTCCTATGACACAGCCCCTTTTATGTAAACGCGCTTGTCACTAGATTGAGAAATCCTGGGTTGATTTAATGAATTAATAACCACGGTCGTGACATCTCGTATCTAGATCGCACTTGTTAGGTTTAGTGAAGCCAGGTAATGCAAGGAAATCTAGGGCATGTTGAACATAGCTTCGTAGTATAGGCCTCTGTTATGTAGAGAAAAATCGATGTGGCACACCAAGTTTTTTTGATGCACACCCAAATATTTTTTTCTGGCTACGCTACTGCAACAGAGAGCAACGGATTTGTCTGATTTTACTACACAACGCAAGAGAGAGTACACACCGCTACACATGCTTACATTTATGGTATGTCAATTGAATCTGCCTGAGGATGCTTAAATCCAGAGTTTTTCCACCATGCATATACTGTAGAAAAACAAACTGAAGTAATGAGAACTGCCTTTCTAATCATTATACTTTTACAGTTTGTCAGCTTCTCTCACCTTTATTACTGTAATGCTGTGAAATTGCACTCAGATTAGATCAAATTCAATCAACCCAGAAAATACACATTGTTCATTCCAAATAAACCGAACTGAGGCTATTGGGAGCAGAAAGGCCTACATTCTTGAATGAAAATTGAGAGATGAAAGTTCTCCTGATGCCTCAAAATTAAATCTGTAACTGCTATTTTTTGCTACATTCTTCAGTCTGAGATTGATCCCAATTGGAGATGTTTGTAATTATGTCAAAAAGATCTGTGGTGTACAAACCCATAATATGTAACCAGATTGAATTCATAGCACACATTTTTGGCATCAAATGTACAATAACAAGCCTCTACTAAAAAGCCTACAATAGCCAAAAACATGTTCAAAGGCTTCAAAAATCATTCTCCAATCTGGGAAGCCCCACAGGTAGAGTTCATTGCCTCAGCTCTTGAAAATTTTATTGACTTCTTCAATCTTGTACGGTGGCCGGGAAGTGCAAAACAACATTACAAAGTGTGAAATACTTTTACAAAGCTTGAGACAAATTTACATTTTGGAAAATATTTTTACCTATCATAAAACACAATTACATGGGCAAAACACTCCTACCAAGGATGAAACAAATTTACATTCACGAAAACAAATTAACAAGACGCGAAATACTTTAACTAGAGCTGAGACAAATTTACAAGCATATTTACAAATGACAGATTCTTCACGGAAAGGGAATATACCACATACCAGAAGTGATAAGTTGAAAGGTGTTGTTGGTGAGCGTGGTCAATTTGTGTTGTCGTTGTGGAGTAAATTGCATGAATTAAGTTTATGGTGACCGAACATGGACTGCGGCCAAGAGATGTTTTGCGGCAAACACATGAACAGAGTTACGTGATTTAATATCATATTTACAGATATATTTATCATTTTATGTTAAATGAATGGCCTTTGGAGACCAAGGGCCCTATCTTACACCCAGCGCAATTGACTTTTTACACAAACGCATGTATCATTCCTATCTTACACCCGATGCATATGGGACTTTTCCCTCCACAGACGCGTGTCGGTAAATTAGGGAATGAACTTGCGTTCGTTGGGCGGTTCAGCGAAAAGAAGAAGCGTGTTCCGGCGCAAACGTTCCCTGGTGCTATCTTGCAGTCCCCGAAAACAATTCCGCCACTGACCAGGAAAAACCTGGTTTAAAGTCTGTGGCGTGTTATTCATATGCTATTTTAAGGGCACATGCTTAACCATAATGTAGCGTGTGCACAATGCGCATACACTTTGCTCCTCTCATCTACACAAATGCAGCAGTTCTTTATTATTGCAATACGTAATTAGAAGGAAAGATATTACCACACGAGGAAGTCATTGTGGTGTCCGAAAATGTGAAAAATAGGTATACATCAGCCGCGGTCGGTGGATCTTAATTGGGGAGGACGGGCTCGTATTACGCTCAGAACCGGAGTGAATGGAATGTGTGCAAATCAAAAAAACAATTGGTTTTGTTCGTTGCGCACCATTCCATTCACTCCGGTTCCGAGCGTAATACGAGCCCGTCCTCCCCAATTAAGATCCACTGACCGTGGCTGGTATACATCTAGTGTACACATTTACTCAAATTATTCATAATTAATTATTTGCACTGACATACATCAACCTCAAGGGAACCCATTTAATCAACAAGTATACACACGTAATTTGCGATGCTAATAGTAAAATCACCCATGTCTTTACTCAGAATTACTCAGGCTCAAGCCACGACTGATTTATGGCAACTTTGCCATGAGGAATCCCCCCTTCGATGGGTGGCTGTGAAGGGGACAACAGCTATCCGTTAAAGACATGGTTAATGATAAAAAAATTTATGATGCCAGCAAGTGCGTAAAATGCTGTTTAATCAAAAACACACACAAACACGCAGTGTAGCCTAATTGAACGAACATTTAGAACACTGAAAATGCGCGTCAAGTGTTTGGATAGAACACTACTCAAGTCGCAGCATTATTTGTCGGTTGTTGTATTTTACGCAACATTTCCATGAATCATGGATGTGTTGATGACATTTATTAGGAAATATTGGAAGACTTCAGGAGACGTGATGTTGAAATGCGTGCCAGCCACTTAAATGCCCAGAAACGGGAGTGGAAAGCTTATTTGACAGAAGAGTAGGCTAATCTCGGTCTAATGTTAGACTACATTGCAAAAATATTACCATGCATTCATAACCTCGTGATTCAGTGAGAGTGAGTCCAAAACATCGGAAACTAGGCTATGTCTTGTGACATTTCTTTATTTACATTTTGTAAAAAGAACAATCAATAGAAAATCGCCGTTATAATGGCAATCCGCCATGGAACAAGCGCGCATGGAACTTTTTGACAGAGAAATGCCACTTTCTGTGTGTGTGGAGGAGTTGAGGAGATATTCAATGTGGTCAACTACCAGTACGGACCACTGGTGAAGGGATGGGCAACTCGACAATGAATAACTCTGGACTTATGTATTAATGACATTTCACTTTTTGCTTATTAATTGTTTCTAATAAATGCATTTCTAATTTTAATAATTTCTTGTAAAATTTCTAATGCATATTGTATAGTTTTGTTAAACATTTACTTCCCAGAATTGATTCATTAAACAGTCTTTTGTTGACATAGCTGTTACATTATAAAAAAATATTATTTGATAATAAACTGTAAAAAAGCCCCTCCTCCACAACTGGTGATGGGATGGGCAGTTACATGTAACAACTAAGGAAAGTTTAGAGTTCTGCATTGTTTACACATCTGGTTCATAGCATGATAGCATTAAGAAGAGACCACACATTGAAGCACATGTAAGGTGATATTTATTATACATAACAGCAGTGATTCTTAATAAATAATATTATGAATAATGATTCAATCAGTATAGTGGTTGTTAAAAGAAATAATGTAGTGCAATCTCTGATGATATAAGGGTGCATAAGCGCATATGGTATGGGCAGCATGCATGTTTTGGAAGGCACTATGAATGCTGAAAGGTATATAAAGGTTTTAGAGCAAAATATTCTCCCTCCAGATGACATCTATTTCAGGGAAAGCCTTGTGTATTTCAGCAGGACAATGCCAAATCAAATACTGCAGCTATTAAACATCGAAAGTATTTTAGTATTTATTTTGTTCAAATTTAAAAAAACATCCCAACTTTTCCAGAATTCGGGTTGTACATAGGACAATAGATATTATCTTACACCGTCAGCGATCTTGAACTGCTTCGGCTTAGTGGGAATGAACACCATGTCACTCATTGTGCCTGGTTTCACACCCTATTAATTACACAAATTATTGTCAAATTAATTAAAAATGGTTGTTGATGCAACATACTAGATCAGCTCTTCACATGTGAAAAACGACTATACTCAAGTACTTTAATTAATTTGTTGTGGTAATATATCAACTACAGTAATAAACAAATTACTTTACCCAATACTGTACTACATTTTCTACAACTATAAGGTATATTACAATACAGTTTACTGTAGTAAAAACTAAAGTATACTACAGTATTTATTAGTTCATTAATTCACTATAGTTAACACTACAGTATGCTGTAGTATTTATTAACAAAGTGTTGTAACTACGAATATATACAGTATGATACAATTTACTGTAGAGAAATAGTATATTTTTTTCATGTGGTTGTGAACACATACTTACCATGGTTCTTGGCTTGTGTCAGCGCTGCGAAGGATGGGGGGGTACAGCAGCCAGGTTCAACATTGTGGTTGCAGAGAGCTGTTCCAGCCACACAGGAAAACTCTGCCACTGAAATGTTCACTGGGGAGCAATCCTCAAAGACAATATAGACAGTAAAACAAAATGTCTGTAATTTTACATTTAGGACACTACTTAAAAAAACAGGAAATGAGAATGCTGAGAGCAGGCTTATCAGCTACATGTAAGTAGTAGGTATGGGAAATTGGGAACAGGCTCAATCATGTCAGGTTATCAATGGCATCATACACAATACTGTAATCTAAGGACATCCAAATAGATAAGCTTTCATCACCAGTCTTAATGTACTCACTTTCATATAGTGTTAGTAAAACAGTTAACATTGAACACACAGTAAAGAACCGCACCCATCAAAACTTGTTTCTGGCGTTTCCATGAAAGCTACTGTAGGTGTAGGTTTAAGTCATTCATTTGTCATTTTCAAACACAGAGTTGCAAAACGAAGAGAAATACACTATATAACTTAGCCCTTACTTGTCAGCTAGCTTATTTAAATCCTAACTTACAGGTTACCTCCACTACCCACATCAAAACCACCGAACATTAACCTGATTGAGTTTGATGTTCTGATGAACACTTCGTATTTCTACTCTGAGGTCATGAGGCTTCTCGCTCTTTCTCATTGACCTGTAACAGGCAGCCCTGACACTCACTCTCCCTGAAGAATCTTTGTTTGACAATGTGGGTAATTGTACATCATTCATGTTATACATACACCTAATCGTACATCATCAAAACACTACACTAGATCAAATAAACCTGTCACGTTGTCAAAGTTAGATAGTAACGTTAATTAGGGCTAATGTTAGCTAGCTTGCCAGTCAGCTAGCTGTTGTATAACTACCTTCATAGTTGTCGATGTAACTAGATATATACATCTTGAACCCTTTTCCCTTTTGTTCCTCGGGTCTGAGCTTGTCGCTTGTACTAGCCGGCGTACATCGCTGATGGTAATCTTTGGTAGGTCTTGGAGCCATCTAGAGTTAAACAGTGCAATCCTTCCTATCGTCTCGTGTATCTCGGGACCGGAAGCGTACACTCAATAAAGCAAAAATAGAAACCCGACAGCCTGTGCATCTAGTCAATTGACCGTGCTGACCACCAATGGCAGCTCACCACCAACAACACCTTTCATCTTATCACTTCCAGTATGTGGTACATTCCCTTTCCGTGAAGAATCTGTCATTTGTAAATTTGTTTAGGAACTGGTAAAAGTGTTTTGACACTTATAAATTTGTCTCAGCTCTAGTTAAAGTTTTTCGCCTCTTGTTAATTTGTTTTCGTGAATGTAAATTTGTTTCATCCTTGGTAAAAGTGTTTTGCCCATGTAATTGTGTTTTATGATAGGTAAAAATGTTTTCCAAAATGTAAATTTGTCTCAAGCTTTGTAAAAGTGTTTCACACTTTGTAATGTTGCTTTGCACTTCCCGGCCACTGTAATATCTTGAGAAAGTAATTAGGCTATTGCTGCATGGGCAAATGCTAATATTGACATTGTAACAATTGTTGGCAATGCACATTCATGTCATAGCCAGTAAATCACTGACCTTGAAAAGATGGCTAAAAATAATTAACCTCTAATCAACAAATTTGAGAAGAAGTGGTAGAAGTGAAGAAAACTTATGCTGGATGCTTAGGCTGTGTGGCTGAAGGGGTGCTCCAGACATCTACAGACTTAGAAGAGCTATCAGAGGGTGCCCTGAAACATAGAACTGATACAGTCAACTTTGTAAAATGTCACTTCAACGTTGACGATGGCCTTCGTTCTGTGCTGACTGAAGCCATCAACCCGCTACGTAGAACACAGACTTCACTTACTGAGTTAACCCTCTGGCTTCACAGGTTTGCCTCAAACTGTCAAGCAGACTCAGAAGCTTTCCTACTTGAAACAATAGAGCGTCAAAAGCTCTACATACCATGGACAATGCATGCAACTAAAGCTTGGTACCATTGGTAAGGTGAAGATCAGACAAAAAGAATGAGTGGTGGCTCATCCCTGTGGGTTAAACACAGCCAGAGTTATGGTGCCTCAAAGTTGGTCATGTTTTTTAGACAGTCACCTTTTTTACCAAACACATTACAGACAGGAAGTAGGAAGTGAAAATGACAAATTAACAACTCTGCAATGATGTTGGACATCATCCTGCACAACACCACCAATTTTAAAAAGTGAAAAATGTATGGGATTTCAAAAAACGTATAGAAATATAGTAAGAAATAGATGCAGCATTTTGATGTTGACTTGTTTGTATGGCCTCCAAACTTTGCACACTGGTCCAGGAGCTCTGGGGGCTTGATAATAAGCAATGAAAAACCTTATTCATTATAGATAACATGCTTTTAAACATAAAAAACAACAAAAAATACATACATTCTTAGTTTTTTGGGGATAAATATAAAAAACATAAAGTTTAATGACCCAGGGTATTGCATTTCATTTATACATGTCTGCTGAGTCCAGAACCATAAGGCACTTCACTGTAGGTAAAAGTATGACCTTTCTAGAGGCCAAAAAGTAAACTGTGTGCCAGGCGGACCTAAAACCCCTTAGACCTTGAAGGGTTAACGCAGTCTGGGTCTCCTGTGAGTGATAACAAGCAACACGTTCAACTACTCTGTGTCAACTGACACCAAGCCATTTACCGTGGAGTCTGCTCCACAGTAAACAGTGTTTTTAACCCCTTGGGTTTACTGGCCCCAGTCACAATACGAGGAAGGTCTCTTGCAGAGAACTCACAGCTGTGCTGTCCGAGAACATACACAGCAGCTTCTTTAGGCAAGGCAGTGTGAAGAGAAATCTGTGTGTTTTCCAACACTTCTACTAAGGCAATGAGTGCTGTGGTGTACTTGAGAAGATGGACAAGCTCACATTGGATTTGTCATGGTTGAGTCAAAGCGTGCACCTCAGAACCAACCATTCCAAGACTTAAGCTACAGTGTGCACAAAATGTTGCATACCCCTGGAGAATTGGTAATAGATGTTCCATTTTTAAATAGGAAAAGGTGTTGAAAGAGCAGGCAAAACAATGGTTTAGTTTCTTTCTCATGAGAGTCATATTCTACTCTAGGTCATAACAGAATGGCACAACTATGAAACAAAACATGGCAACAAAGACAATAATGGAATGACCCTTGTTCAAAAGTGTACATACCCCCAGGTCTTAATGCGGTGTATTGCCCCCTTTAGGATCAAAGACAGCGTGCAGTCATTTGTGATAGTTGTCTATGAGGCCCTGAATTCTTGCAGGTAGTATAGCTGCTCATTCTTCTAGGCAAAACGCCTATAGGTCATGCATTCTTTGGTCGTCTTGCATGAACCGCAAGTTTGAGATCTCCCCAGATTGGCTCGAAGGTCAGGAGACTGCGATGGTCACTCAACTTTTTCTGCTGTTACCTCTAGAGCGTCAACTTGACCTGTTGCCTAGGGTCATTGTTATGCTGGATTGTCCAAGAGCGTCCTATGCACATCTTTGGTGCAGAATATTGCTAATTGTCTGCCAGTATTGTCCGCTGCATTCATCTTGCGATCAATTTTCACAAGGTTCCCCGTGCCTTTAGAGCTCACACACCCCCAACTCATCAGTGAGCCATCACCCTGCTTCACAGTGGGGATGATATTCTTTTCACTATAGGCCTTATTGAACCCTCTCCAAACATAGTGCTTACGGTTAAAGCTATATTTTGGTCTTGTCACTCCAAATTACAGTGTGCCAGAAGCTAGGAGCCGTGTCAAGGTTTTGTTGGGTATATTGCGACTGGGCTTTTTTGTGGGATTGGCGCAGTAAAAGATTATTTCTGGCAACACAACCATACAGCTCATTTTTGTTCAAGTATCGTCATATTGTGCCCTTTGAAACAACCACACCATCTTTTTCCAGAGCATGTATGTCTCCCGAGGTTACCTCTGGGTTTCTCTTTGTATCCCGAACAATTCTTTTGGCGGTTTTGGCTGACATCTTTCTTGGTGTACCTGACCTTGTTTTGGTATCATGAGATCCCAGAATCTTCTACTTCTTAATAAGTGATTGAACAAGGTTTTGGATATCTTTTTATATCCATTTACAACTACATGCAGTTCCTGTACCTTTTGACAGTTCTTTTCTGCTCTCCATGGCTCTGGCCAGCTCAGTGCATCCATGTGAGTTCTAACAAACAGATTGACTATACACAGACACTACTTGAAATTTAAAATGCCACAGGTGTGGGAAATGAACCTTTAATTGCCATTTTAACCTGTGTGTGTCTGTATCAAGGCTAAACATTCAAGGGTATATAAACTTTCATTGGTCATTGGTGATTTCTGTTATCACTATGGTTTACAAAGGTGCCAAACAACTGTGTGGTAATTAATGGCTTCATCTGAGCACGTTTTCTACAGATATTTTGCATGATCAGTCATTTTCTAAAATCAATGCCAAAATTTCACAATTTTTGTGCAAACTTATTAGTGCAACTGATATACTGTAGCTAAGGTACATGTTGCTTGCTAACTTTAGTTAATGAGTTAGCATTAGTTAGCTAGCTTGTTAAAGGAGATGTTGGCTAGAATATGGTACCCTATCTAAATTAACCAGCTAAGTACCAAACAATTTGGGAAACCACTTCATTAATAGATGGTAAATTGATAGTTTGTTACTGTTTAATAAATTGTTATTTCACTATTTACAAATTGTAAGTTTACTGTGAACAAACAATAAAATTATGTTTATTTATTGTTATTAATACTATAAATTAACAGTTTATTGTTGCACACAATATATAATTTATATACATTATTAGGTGGTAATGATAAGAAAATTGTTTGTAAACCATGAGAAACCATTTATAAAACATCTATAAACATTACCTAAATAGATGGACCAGATATTCCCATTACTTTGTTAATGGTTACTAATTGGTTTGTAAACCATATCCAAACAGTGTTCAATTTGCTGATAAGACAAACTATTTTCAGTGCACAAATCACTGTTTTATGGAACATCGATAACAGATTTAATGGTGCCAAATAAAGTTACTTGGTGTTTTATAGACCACTTACTCATCATTGACTAATTATACAAACATCAGTTGCAACTTTATAATGGCCATTTGTTACGCACTGCCTTCCCAGTGGGGGAGTGGGATGCTACACCTCGTTGCCCAAACGGTCAGAGACAGGAATATGGAGTCGTGGGTGCGAGCAAGGACTCAAACACAAACAGGTACCGTTTATACAAAGGGCTTTATTTGCCACGGTAAATACAATTAGGTAAGTGAGGAGACTGTGGGTACCAAACCAAAGAACGAAACAAAAAGTCCCCCACCCCCTTACCTGTCCTATCTCCCACACAAAACAAACTGGCACACGGTCAAGGCGCCCTACCCAAACTTATAGTAGGTGGCCCATACCAGGTCTAACTAGTGTGCTTATACAAGGGAGTCCCCTTCGGGCAAGATGTATACTCCGGAGTAGCTCTAGGCTAAAATCTCCTCACTACCTGTGAACAAAAGAACAACAAAAAGAGGATTAATGACAGGATTACAATTACTAAAGGTACAAACTAACAAAGACAAACCTAAACCTTGCACTAACAACTCACACACACAATAGGCCTACCACTCCTACTAAACCAAAACTCTCTCACTCACAACAACAACACTATACCACAGATCGTCAACCAAACCAGCAGAGCAACTGCATACACCAAACCAAAGAGAGCTCAGGCACAGACCAACCACATGAGCAGCCAGCAAGAGAGCGAGTGAGACAAACAGGGGCACATTATATGCAGGGGAAGGGCATGATGGGATAGCTGTTGATTGCTGAAACCAGCTGTATGGGATAACGGAGGGGAGGAGTCAGTGATAAGTGATGAATGGGGTCTGATGACTGGATCTGCACCACCTGTGGGGAAACATACGAACTGAACAGAACAAATACACAGAACAGAACAGAAACACAGCACATAAACACCAACACTGGACCATCAGTTGTATCTTTACAACGTCCAACTAGATAACGATTATAGATGGTCCAGAAAGTATTTATTAACCTTTTAGCAATGCATTATAATCGTTACTTGCAACTTTATAATAACCGTATAGGCCAGCAGAATAGAGCAGTGTATTGCACTAAAAGCTAAGCAGTATTAGCATTCTAAAGCTAAGCAGGGTCGGCCCTTGTTAGTCCCTGGATGGGAGACCAGTGCTGGTGGAAGTGGTGTTGGAGGGCCAGTAGGGAGCTCTCTTCCCTCTGGTCTAAAGATCATTCCCAATACCCCAGGGCAGTGATGGGGACATCTGCCCTGTGTAGGGTGCTGTCTTGCGGACGGGATGTTAAACGGGTGTCCTTGCTCTCTGTGGTCACTAAAGGCATCCCATGGCACTATTCTTAAGAGTAGGGGTGTTAACCCTGGTGTCCTGGACACATTTTCAATCTGGCTCTCATACCATCATGGCAACCTACAGTAATCATCCCTATCTCTCAATTCATTCAATTCATTTCATCATAGGTACACTTCAACTGTGAGAGCCGGAATCTAAAACAAAATCCAGAATATCACATTTTATGATCTTTTAATAATTTATTTGCATTTTATTGCATGACATACATATTTGATCACCTACCAACGAGTAAGAATTCCAGCTCTCACAGACCTGTTAGTATTTCTTTAAGAAGCCCTCCTGTTCTCCACTCATTACCTGTATTAACTGTACCTGTTTGAACTCGTTACCTGTATAAAAGATACCTGTCCACACACTCAATCAAACAGACTCCATCCTCTCCACAATGGCCAAGACCAGAGAGCTGTGTAAGGACATCAGGGATAAAATTGTACACCTGCACAAGGCTGGGATGGGCTACAGGACAATAGGCAAGCAGCTTGATGAGACGGCAACAACTGTTGGCGCAATTATTAGAAAATGGAAGAAGTTCAAGATGATGGTTAATCTCCCTTGAGCTGGGACTCCATGCAAGATCTCACCTCTGGGGCATCAATGATCATGAGGAACGTGAGGGATCAGCCCAGGACTACACGGCAGGACCTGGTCAATGACCCGAAGAGAGCTGGGACCACAGTCTTAATGAAAAACATTAGTAACACATTGCGCCATCATTTAAATCTTGCAGAGCACGCAAGGTCCCCCTGCTCGAACCAGCGCATGTACAGGCCCGTCGGAAGTTTGCTAATGACCATCTGAATGATCTAGAAAAGGAATGGGAGAAGGTCATTTGGTCTGATGAGACAAAAGTAGAGCTTTATTTGTGGGCCAAAATCCATGCTGCAGTGTGTGCAAACCTGGTCAAGAACTACAGGAAACATATGATCTCTGTAATTGCAAACAAAGGTTTCTGTACCAAATATTGAGTTCTGCTTTTCTATCAAATACTTATGTCATGCAATAAAATGGAAATTTTAATTACAAAAATTACAGACCTCTACATGCTTTGTAAGTAGGAAAACATGCAAATTGGCAGTGTATCAAATACATGTTCTCCCCACTGTAATTGATATAATGTGTGCAACAATAAACAGTTAATTTATAGCATTAATACTAATTAATAAACATTATTAAATATAATTAAATTGTTTGTTAACAGTAAAATAACTATTTGTTATTTTATTGTATATTTATTGGATATTTCAAACTTTTTTAACAAAAAAAAACGGACAAATTGGGCAAGCAAAATTATTCAGCCCCCTTAAGCTAATACTTTGTAGCACCACCTTTTGCTGCGATTACAGCTGTAAGTCGCTTGGGGTATGTCTCTATCAGTTTTGCACATCAAGAGACTGACATTTTTGCCCATTCCTCCTTGCAAAACAGCTTGAGCTCAGTGAGGTTGGATGGAGAGCGTTTGTTAACAGCAGTTTACAGTTCTTTCCAAAGATTTTCAATTGGATTCAGGTCTGGACTTTGACTTGGCCATTCTAACACCTGGATATGGTTATTTGTGAACCATTCCATTGTAGATTTTGCTTTATGTTTTGGATCATTGTCTTGTTGGAAGACAAATCTCCATCCCAGTCTCAGGTCTTTTGCAGACTCCATCAGGTTTTCTTCCAGAATGGTCCTGTATTTGGCTCCATCCATATTCCCATCAATTTTAGCCATCTTCCCTGTCCCTGCTGTAGAAAAGCAGGCCCAAACAATGATGCTGCCACCACCATCTTTGACAGTGCGGATGGTGTGTTCAGGGTGATGAGCTGTGTTGCTTTTATGCCAAACATAACGTTTTGCATTGTTGCCAAAAAGTTCGATATTGGTTTCATCTGACCAGAGCACCTTCTTCCACATGTTTGGTGTGTCTCCCAGGTGGCTTGTGGCAAACTTTAAACAAAACTTTTTATGGATATCTTTCAGAAATGGCTTTCTTTTTGTCACTCTTCCATAAAGGCCAGATTTGTGCAGTGTACGACTGATTGTTGTCCTATGGACAGACTCGCCCACCTCAGCTGTATATCTCTGCAGTTCATCCAGAGTGATCATGGGCCTCTTGGCTGCATCTCTGATCAGTCTTCTCCTTGTATGAGCTGCAAGTTTAGAGGGACGAGCGGGTCTTGGTAGATTTGCAGTGGTCTGATACTCCTTCTATTTCAATATTATCGCTTGCACAGTGCTCCTTGGGATGTTTAAAGCTTGGCAAATCTTTCTGTATCCAAATCCGTCTGGATTTGAATTTCTCCACAACAGTATCTCGGACCTGCCTGGTGTGTTCCTTGTTCCTTATGATGTTCTCTGTGCTTTCAACGGACCTCTGAGACTATCACAGAGCAGGTGCATTTATACGGAGACTTGATTACACACAGGTGGATTCTATTTATCATCATTAGTCATTTAGGTCAACATTGGATTATTCAGAGATCCTCACTGAACTTCTGGAGAGAGTTTGCTGCACTGAAAGTAAAGGGGTTGAATAATATTGCTCACCCAATTTGTCAGTTTTTAATTTGTAAAAAAAGTTTGAAATATCCAATGAACTTTGTTCCACTTCATGATTGTGTCCCACTTGTTGTTGCTTCTTCACAAAAAATTACAGTTCTATATATATTTATGTTTGAAGCCTGAAATGTGGCAAAAGGTCGAAATGTTCAAGGGGGCCAAATACTTCGCAAGACACTGTAACTGGCGGAATCTATAAGGAGCCAGTATCACAGCTCAGGACTAGACCCAAATGCAGACAGCAGAGGCAGGTATGGGGCCCTATCTTACACCCAGCGCAGTTGACTTTTTACACAAACGCATGTATCATTCCTATCTTGCATATGGGACTTTTACCTCCACAGACGAGCGTTGGTAAATTAGGGAATGAACTTTTGTTCGTTAGGCGGTTCAGCGAAAAGAAGAGACATTTTCCAGCGCAAACATTCCCTGGTGCAATTTTGCAGTTCCCGAAAACCATTCTGCCACTGACCAGAAAAAACCTGGTTAAAAGTCAGTGGCGTGTTATTCATATGCTATTTTAAGGGCGCATGCTTAACCATAATGTAGCAGGTGCATAACGCGCATACACTTTGCTCCTCTCATCTACACAAATGTAGCAGTTCTTTATTATTGCAATACATAATTAGAAGGAAAAATATTACCACACGAGGGAAGTCATTGTGGTGTCCGAAAATGTGAAAAAATAGGTATACATCTAGTGTACACATTTACTCAAATTTTACAGAATGAATTATTTGCACTGATATACATCAACCTCAAGGGAACCCATTCAATCAACATACAAGTCATTTGCAATGATAATAGTAAAATCAGCCATTCTTTGCAAATTACCCACGACTCATTTATGGCAACTTTGCCATAAGGAATCCCCCCTTGGATGGGTGGCTGTGAAGGGGACAACGGCTATCCATTAAAGACATGGTTAATGATGACACATTTTATGATGCCAGCAAGTGCGCGAAATGCTGTTTAATCGAAAACACACACAAACACGCAGAGTAGCCTATTTGAACGAACTTTTGGCACACTGAAAATGCGCGTCAGGTGTTTTGGATAGAACAGGTACACTACTCAAGTCGCAGCATTCTTTGTGAATCATGAATGTGTTGATGACATTAATTAGGAAATATTAGCGGACTTCAGGAGACGTGATGTTGAAATGCATGTGCTGTTGCAACTTAACCCAAATGCCCAGAAATACAGAACGGGAGAGGAAAGCATATTTGACAGAAGAGTAATTTTGGTCTAATGTTAGACTACATTGCAAAAATATTACCATGCATTCATAACCTCGTGATTTAGTGAGAGTGAGTCCAAAACATTGGAAAGTAGGCTATGTATTGTGATATTTCTTTATTTACATTTTGTAAAAAGAAAAATCAATAGCAATCCGCCGTTATAATAGGAATCCGCCATGGAACAAGCGCTTAAAGGTAATGTGAGATGATGCTCTGATTGTTTTATTGCACGTTACGCCCAAACCACACCTATGACTAATGAATCTACTTTAAACCTACCCATTTTAGATTTGCGTCGGCCGCAAGAGTCATTTATCCCGCTGGTAAAATAGCAACAGCGCACGGGACCCTCCAACAATGTCACTTGCGTTTCGCGTTTGATACTTGCGTTTCAGAACGTTAAAATAGGGCCCCTCAAGTGTAACCATAGTTTATTTTTCTTAAATATGGCAGGCTGACTCAGGTGAGGGACAGGCAAGTTTCGATACACAGAATAATTCTTGTAATAAGGCACAGGCAGACAGCAGGCGGAATCAGGAACTTGGCAGGCAGGGTTCGGTACACGTGAAATCTAGTAACAGATAATGGGAGAACACTGAGAAACAACAAACCGGCTGGGACGACTCAGGAAACACACAAGATGAACTTGTGGGTGGGGTGGCCAGACAAGAGACTGGCAGGATTGGAACAGGGTCTGGTGTACAAGCAGTGTGGTTAAACACACAGGAAAGTGCACATGGCTTGGCGTTCTTAGAACCAGGTCGGTAGGACAGCATGAAATTGAAACGGGGAAAAAGCAGACACTTTTCGGATTTACAAACAGCTGGATCTCCAGTAACCGCTAAAGTACCTGCCGAACGTGCCCAACATGGTCCTGTGCAGAATGGGAAAACACCAGGATGTCATCAAGGTAGACAAAAACAAATATGTTCAACATTTCCCGCAGAACATCATTGACTAGTGTCTGGAACGTGGCAGGGGCATTGGTCAGGCCAAACGGCATCACCAGGTATTCGTAGTGTCCGCTGGCAGTGTTGAAAGCTGTCTTCCACTAATCCCCCTCTCTGACCTGAACCAGGTGATAGGCATTCCGCAGGTTAAGCTTGGTAAAGACGGTGGCCCCGTGGAGCGTCTCGAAGGCAGAGGAGATGAGAAGTAGCGGGTAACTGTTCTTGATGGTGATGTCGTTACACCCATGTTAATCAATGCAGGGGCGCAAAGTCTTGTCCTTTTTCTTCACAAAAAAGAACCCTGCACCAGCAGGGGATAAGGATGCCTGAATGAGACAAGTGGCGAGAGAGCTCTCTACATACGCCACCATGGCTTTGGTCTCGGGACCAGACAGAGAGTAGATGTGCCCCCTGGGAGGGGATGTGCCAGGCTGGAGGGTGATGGCACAGTCATAGGTTCGATGAGGGGGAAGAGAGCATGCATGGGATTTACTAAAAATGTCCTGGAGGTCCTGGTATTCCACTTAGACAGAGGACATGTCCGGGGCAGCTGTAGGGTTGGAGATCTTGGTGACGGGGGGGCCTTGGGCAGACTTCAGGCAGTGGGCATGGCAGAAAAGGCTCCAGCACATGATAGAACCCGTATTCCAATCGATGAGTGGGTTGTATTTAATGAGCCAAATGTGACCCAGCACCATAGGCACATGGGGGGAACGAATGAGGAGAAACTGAATAGTTTCGTTGTGGTTGCCCGAGATGTGCAGTGTCACTGGAACAGTGCAGAAAGTCCCCCTCCCTATAGGTCGACCGCCCAAGGCCCTGGCCTCCACAGGGTTGGGAAGACATTGTGTAGGAATGCCCAACTGTTGAACAGGGGTGGAGTCAATGAAGCTCTAATCAGCTCCAGAATCAATGAGGACATGCAGGGAATTGCACTGGGACCCCCACAGGAGCAGTGCTTGGTGCAGGTTGAAGGAAAACTGTTCTTCTCTGCTTGGCCCACTAGTACACCCACAGTTACTGGCGGGCCTGGTCTTTTATCAGGCAGAAGGAGATCAAATGCCCTGAAGTTCCACAACATAAAAAGCTACGACTGTTAAATCTCCTCACCCGCTCGCTAGGGGTCAGTCTCGCCCTTCCTAGCTCCATAGGTTCCGTTTTCAAAGACTCTTCGGCGACTCTCGGGGGTGTTCGTGTATTCCGGACAGCAAGGCTCACTAGTGAATCAAGTTCAGTAGGCAGTTCTCAGGCAGCAAGCTCTCGTCCTTGATGGGGTCAGACAGCCCGTCGAGAAAAGCGTCAATCAAGGACTCCCTATTCCACAAACTCTCAGCAGCCAGGGTGCGGAAATCCATGGCGTAATCCGCCACGCTGCGAGAGCCTTGGTGAAGACAAAGGAGTTTTCGAGCTACTTCCCGCCTGTATATGGGAGAATCAAACACTTTCCTCACCTCGGCCATGAAGTAATCCAGGTCGCTACAGAGTGGCGTCTGTTGTTCCCAAAGTGCCGTAGCCCAAGCCAGAGCCCTCCCTGTCATGAGGGTGATGAGGTATGCAATCTTGGAGCGATCGGAGGGAAATGAAGAAGGCTGCAGCTCGAATATTAGGGAACACTGGGAAAGGAATGAGTGACAGGTTTCGGGGTCGCCAGTGAAACGCTCCGGAGGAGGTAATTGGGGCTCCTGGGAAGCAGGAGTAACCGGGTAGGGTCCTGGAAATGCCGTGGGGTTGCTAGGGGGTTAGGAACAGGTCTTACCATAGCAAGAGGTGCAGTAAACTGCCCTTTCATTTGCTCCGTCAGGGTTTCAAACATCTGATCCTGGCGCTCCGACAGGGTGCTTAGCCCTACCATGACGTCTTGCAGCAGCCCCTCATGCCTCCCCAGGTTGGTTCCTTGAAGGCTGACAACGTTGTGGAGCTGGTCGAAGTCTGCTGGGGCTGTTATGGCTAGTTCGTACTATCACAGCTCAGGCCTAGACCAAAATGCATTCAGCAGAGGCAGGTATGGAGTGTAACCATAGTTTATTTCTCCAAAATATGGCAGGCTGACTCAGGTGAGGGACAGGCAAGTTTCGGTACACCTAATAATTATTGTAATAAGGCACAGGCAGACAGCAGGCAGAATCAAGAACTTGGCAGGCAGGGTTCGGTAGATGGGAAATCTAGTAACAGATACTGGGAAAACACAAACCGGCTGGGACGACTCAGGAAACACACAAGACAAACTAGCAACCAGAACAGGGAGAGAGAACAGGCAACAATCAGTACAACCAGGAACACCTGGATAAAGGGTAGGGGGGACAGGTAGCAGAGTGGAGTAGAACTTAGGGTGTGACAGCCAGGTTGGTATGGCTGTATAGGCCCAGTGTGAATAGGTAAAGGAACGGTCAGGTGTCAAGGGGTCACAGGCTGATATCCTGGAGAGTGTGGTCAGTTATCCAGAGGTCACAAGCAGATATCCAGGAGAGCATGGTCAGGTATCCAGGATTCACAGGCATATATCCAGGAGAGCACGTTTAGTGTACAGGGGTCACAGGCAGATATCCAGGAGAGCATGGTCAGGTATCCAGGGTGCACAGGCATATATCCAGGAGAGCACGGTTAGGTGTCCAGGGGTCACAGGCAGATACCCAGGATTATTGTCACAGAAAGGATCTGGAGATAGGTACACAGAGAACTGGACCATAAGGGGATAGTAATCAGACTAGCTATACAAAATTGTGGTACGCATCACTGCATTTTTCCCCACATAGGACTGCAAGATTACCTCAAACCGGTGGCAGAGGACCCCCTCGCCAGGGGAAGGCTATCTGCACCATTGTCTGAGCAAACAATGCCATAAGACTCAGGGAACAACAGCTGCATAGAAACCACATGAGTATGAAACAGTTGTACCATGCACCATTCCAAAGCAATGAGGACAGGGTTAAGGAGCTACAGTACCAGTATGTACAAGTAAAACATATGTCTAAGTAAATATTTTACAGCAACATTTTTTAGTGATAAACAATACAGTAAGCATGAATTGCACTCATTTTCCATTGCTGTGGAAGGAACATGCAATGTGTACATTTCATGTCACTCTTCCTTCCCAAAACAAATTATACTGTGTGTTCTGGGATTAAGCGTATAATTGAGTTAGAATCAAGTGAACTCTCTCACAACTTTGTATACGTGGATGAGGCTGGCTTTAATCTGACCAAATGCAGAAGGCAGGGTCGGAATATCATTGGTCACAGAGCTACGGTGGATTTGCCTGGAAATATCACCATGTGTGCTGCTATTTCGGAGCACACATAACCACAGTAACGTCATATCTAACCTAAACCGTTAGTAACCTTATGCCTAACCTTAATCGTTAGTAACCTCATGCCTAACCTTAACCTTTAGTATCCTCATACCTAACCTTAACTGTGAATGTTGCCATATTATTTTGAATGCTATGAAATGTATGGAATGTGTGGAATGTTCTCGCATAAATCTGCTACACGAAATGTGCAGGGGCAACGTAATATATGTACAAATATAGCCTAATAACGAAATGTGCATTTGAAACACCCTAAATAAACACTCTAAATATGTTGGCATATAACGTAATTCAGAATAGTTTCCTGAGAATGTTATTTGGGAGAAATTTTGAGATGTACGGTTGGAATGTAAATTAGTACTGTTGAAATTGATATATGCCATGTAGAAGAAGTGCAGCCTTGTGCATTTTTACAGTAACTATCATCCAAACTGTAGCCTAAGTTTACATCAGGTAATACTGACAAAGTACACATTTTGACCACCTTATTCATGAACGATGACACAATGACTTTTCATTCTGATGACACTAATATGTTCAGTGACATGAAAATTTACTTTTGAGTGATGTACTAAGGATTTTAAGTGAATTACTAGCTTTAGCAACATATCCATTGTGTAATGCTGTTTGTACAAATTATTTTGAGAAATGCACTTACTATTTTGCACATGTTAGGGATGATGTGAAAAACGCACCAAAGCGCCTGAGAACTGTAATCCAAATGTAGTCTCAAATCCTCAGGCACTTGAAGCAGTATAGCCAGCAACACAAAAACAGGGTCCCACTTCACTCTCCCATTCAACTCAATGTAGGCCATAATTGTATATGCAGATTGCTCTAAAAACTAAACTATCGCTCATGCCGAATCATGTGCTATGGATAAATGTTCAGTAGGATATATTTAATCCAAATATAGTCTTAAATCCTCAGGCACTTGAGGCAGTATAGCCAGCCACAAAACAACAGGGACCCACGTCACACTCCATTCAACTCACTTTGCCCCACTAAAGATAATTTGCTTTAGAGGGGGGATCCGACTCTGGCACGATTTGACAAAAACCTTTGCTACATCTTGGGATGCCACTGGAGGCATGATCAAGTCTAAAATCAATAAGAAAATGATTTTATACTATGAAATTGTAGTAACATTACCCCATGGTTCAGCTCCAGTAGCATTTATTCTTAGTGAGGAGCACACACATAGAGCATTAGAACAGTTACTAAATGCAATACAGGACAAAGAACGGGATGTGTGTGGTAGCAACACAATGCCCATACAAATTAATAGTAATAGGTCCATAGTACTTCTACAAGCAGCTATGAAAGAATTTAATGGGGATTCTGTGAAGCAGTATTTGAGACGATGCTGGAAAATAGTGAAAGGAGAGACTACCTCTACAGATCTAGATTTATGTGTCATACGAGCATGTAAAAGTCATTTGATGTGACAAGCTAGTGAACATTGTAAAAAACTGTACAGTAAGAAGATGGGTACAAGATGGGAATGTACTCTTCAGTTTACTACTGAATTCCACAAGACATTTGTGACATTATTGTTGACATCTGCATAGTTCTTGGTAGCAGAAATAATTTCTCATTAGTAAGTTGCTCGATTGACAAAATCAAGAAACAAAGACAAACATTAGGTATTAAAAATGAGCCAGATAGATTTTCAGCAACATATTTAAAAGTACTGCCAAGCAATAAAGGCGTAGCTATCAGTGAAGTAACCTTCAAAAACACAAAACATTTGTATTTAGGTGCGAAAAAACGTGTTGACTGAACTGCTAAATTGCATACATTGTACATGTCAAACCAGAGACATTTGCCAAAAAATCTATCAAATCAAGAGAAAAAGAAAAGACATTGACCCGCAGCCTGAAGAAAGTTGGAATAAAAGACTGAAAGTATCAAAACATCTTAGGTCTTTTCAAATGCCACCCAGTGTTGGTTCTAAAATGTTTTCTCTGAAGGCAAAAAGGAGACAGTAGAGTTTAATGAATCTCTTAAAATCTCAGATTATAAATAATGCAGGATATGGTGACGACACTTTTATGAATCCTAGATTAAGACCTGTTCTCCAAAATGTTGTATTGTCATGGATGTGTCCTCCTGAGCCCTATACTACGAAGCAGGATTTAGGAATAGCGAGCTAACTTCAGGGTTAACCCTGGGTTTTTATGATGGTGGTTCACCTGTTACTGGGTTATATCGCCAAGGTAATTTCTGCTGAACACCTATCCTGCTTCAGAGCAGGTTATAGTTGAGATAACAGATGAACCTGAATAAAGGCACTGCCTACCGACCAATCAATTCTTGTTTAAAAATGATGTCACCATCCATAGTAGATTGTCTAGTATAAATATATCAGCTTCAGTATAGCCTAATTATACACTTAAATATTATCTTGAATTTATTTATTTAATGAAAGTTTAATAGATTAATTGCTGTGTATTTCATTAGCAATGGCCATGCTTTATAATGGCTGGTCGTAGTTCTGCATGAGGGACAAGGATGCTGACCTTTCTGCTCTAGATCCATTGATTGAATAAGGTACATTAAGATATGTTGCCTGTTTCCATGTCTTGGCAAAATAGTTAATGCCAGTGACACAAAGGTACATCTGATGATACATTGTCAACATGCCTGTCAGGCTTATCCAAGATTGCCTGGTAGAATGGAGACAGAGGCCCCACTGTACAATTTTCTAAGAGAAGTCTTTTTGCTAACACCAAAACACTGATTCACATAAAGCATATCAGCTGTGTCATTGCATGACAAAGTTCCAACAATTTGTCTTCTGAAAATACTGGCAAATTCAGCACCATATTCACATGTCCATGGAATATGATGCTGTTGGCTCTGCTGAAATTGCTTCATAATCTGGACTTCAATTGTCCTATTTTTGTTATTAAACTTTCCCAGTATTTCATTAAAACGCTGAAATGAAAAACACCACAAAAAGAATAAACTGGTCCATAATCCAACCTGCATTCTTTCAAATGAAGATGTAGATGCATGTTGGGGGTGCAAAGCAATGGGATGAAATCCGTAAGGAAATTCTTCCAACCTCATAAAGTACTTTGATGTTTTCCACTCTAGCTTGAAGTTCATTAAGGATTTTAGTTGTTAAAATTCTTAGTTTTGTCCACAGTCTGAATACATGTCTAGCCATATCCAGGAGATGTGCATTGGATCTATGATGACAAATCTGATGGCATCATAGATACTCAAACGGAAAGATTCTGACCATCTAGCTCCATACTTGCGTTCAATACTTTTCTGTTCTGCCTTCGTTTTTGGGATAATCCAACATAGTGTGTGTGATCCTTTGATGTGCGTGGCTCCTATGAAGACCCGCTCAAATCCTGAGTAGTCATTTATTTTACTAAATTTGGTCTTGCTGAACATCTTCAAACTCTTGTGGCATCCTGCAAATGTAAGTTAAATGCAATATTTTACACACATACATACACTTACCTAAAGGAGTATTAGGAACACCATACTAATACTGTGTTTGACCCCCTTTCGCCTTCAGAACTGCCTTAATTCTACATGGCATTGATTCAAGAAGGTGCTGAAACCATTCTTTAGAAATGTTGGCCCATATTGATAGGATAGCATCTTGCAGTTGATGGAGATTTGTGGGATGCACAGGCAGGGCACAAAGCTCCCATTCCACCACATCCCAAAGATGCTCTATTGGGTTGAGATCTGGTGACTGTGGGGGCTATTTTAGTACAGTGAACTTATTGTCATGTCCAAAAAAACAATTTGAAATGATTCAAGCTTTGTGACATGGTGCATTATCTTGCTGGAAGTAGCCATCAGAGGATGGGTACATGGTGGCCATAAAGGGATGGACATGGTCAGAAACAATGCTCAGGTAGGCCGTGGGGTTTAAACAATGCCCAATTGGCACTAAGGGGCCTAAAGTGTGCCAAGAAAACATCCCCTACACCAAAACACCACCACCACCAGCCTTCACAGTAGTAACAAGGCATGATGGATCCATGTTCTCATTCTGTTTACGTCAAATTCTGACTCTACCATCAGACCAGGCAACATATTTCCAGTCTTCAACTGTCCAATTTTGGTGAGCTCTTGCAAATTGTAGCCTCTTTTTCCTATCTGTAGTAGAGATGAGTGGTACCCGGTGGGGTCTTCTGCTGTTGTAGCCCATCCGCCTCCAGGTTGTGCGTGTTGTGGCTTCACAAATGTTTTGCTGCATACCTCGGTTGTAACGAGTGGTTATTTCAGTCAAAGTTACTCTTCTATTAGCTTAAAGCAGTCGGCCCATTCTCCTCTGACCTCTAGCATCAACAAGGCATTTTCGCCCACAGGACTGCCGCCTACTGGATGTTTTTCCCTTTTCACACCATTTTTTGTAAACCCTAGAAATGGTTGTGCGTGAAACCCCAGTAACTTAGCAGATTGTGAAATACTCAGACCGGCCCATCTGGCACCAACAACCATGCCATGCTCAAAATGGCTTAAATCACATTTCTTTCCCATTCTGACATTCAGTTAGGAGTTCAGGAGATTGTCTTAACCAGGACCACACCCCTAAATGCATTGAAGCAACTGCCATGTGATTGGGTGTTCCTAATAATCCTTTAGGTGAGTGTAGAGGTCTGTGTAAAAATTTGAAACTAAGTAAAACAAAGTAAAAACAGATATTTTTGATGGAATGTACACATTTAGTGAACTTTTTGTGAATTTAAATTAATTTTGCTCTCTGGTACCTGATAAAAGGGAAATGGCACTGATGGTGCCCAAATGTACCCAAATGTCCAAATTTCAAAGGCTGCCTAGGACTCCATCAACTAAAACCACTAGAACTTTGGTTTGCTTCACACTAATTACATCAAATTTCAAACATGTACTCACCAGACATAGTAGTATGTTTCCAAAGTGTTTTAGAGCTGCTGATCCATGACTTTCAAATATTATTATCTATGTAACTTGTTTTTGTCTAGACAGAATTGAAATTTCCATAAATTTATTTTGTGTTCTACTTTTATACTCTGACAAACTAGTACCCACATTAAAACTTTCAATTCAGGATAAAACTCACGTGTTTCCTTTATTTTGATACCAAGAGTATGTTTATAGCCCTTGTACTTGTGGAGATATACTCCATTAGATTTGGGCATGTTTTTATTTTTTAAACTCTAGAAAAAACGCCTAGGGATGAACAGGTTAAGGAGTTCTGGGCATATTCGGCCCATGGCAGGATGTCCGCCCAGTCGCCGGGTGAGTCTCTGCAGTAGGATCGAAGGAACCTCCCGATCTCCTGGTTCACCCTCTCTGACTGATCATTCGATTGGGGGTGGTAACCTGACGTGAGACATAAAGGTCCTCCACACCCTTGATGTGAACTGGGGTCCTCTGTCCGACAGTATGTCCTCAGGGATGCCACAGTTGCGGAAGACGAATGTGAACAGAGCTTCAGCTGTATGGAGGGCAGTGGGCAGACCAGGGAATGGTATTAGTTTGCAAGATTAGGAGAACCGATCCACAATGACCAACACAGCAGTGTTTCCTTTTGACAAGGGTAGGTCAGTGAAAAAGTCTATCGACAGGTGTGACCACGGCCTCTGTGGAACAGGTAAGGGGTGCAGCTTACTGTATAGTAGGTTTCGGGGGCTGGTGCTCTGCGAGCACGTGGAGCAGGAGGCAACATACCTTTTGACGTCTCGTGCCATGTGAGGCCACCAGTACTTGTGCCGGAGGGCATCGAGAGTCCGCTGAACGCTGGTGTGCCCAGATGTGGGTAGAGTGTGCGCGGGAGGAATGATGGAAACTTCCTCTGTGTTCTTGGGGTCGGCCTCATGCATGTGTAAAAAATTCTGCACCACAAAGTGCAAAACACTACTTTTTTTGCTGCTCTGGTCCGGGACTGGTTCGCCAACCACAACCATTTCATGGTGCCGAACCTTCCCCCTTATTCCCTGTTCCTCAACCCGATCGAGCATGGCGACGGAAGGTCTATGACCACTTACCACATGCACAGGTGTCCTGCGAGCGGTGGAGGAGGCATGCAGAGGCATCGAGTTGGGGTCAATCAACGGGTGGATACGCTCTGCCCGACAATATGTTCCCCGTTGCTGGTGAGAGAGGACATCGCCTGTGATGTGCACGAGACGATGTGGGCCGACGTGATCCCTGACACGGCTGTGCTGTCATTGTACCTGTGTTTGTGTGGTTTGGTATCATCACCGCCTGCAATAGCAACACCTACACAAGGTGTCCGTTGCTTATTATGGGAGTTGTTGTTCTGCACCTGTACAATGTGTCACTGATGCTTAGTTGCGGGAATAAAAAACAGTTTGCAAACTACAAATGACAGCAGTGTCTTGAATACAGTTGACCAGTGTGTTGTGTCTGCTGTTTATTGTGCATGTGCATGTGTATTTCCTATCGATCCAAAGAGGGCCTTTTGAATTCAGAGTGATACGTTTTGACTGCAGAATGTCTTTTTGACATGGCAGTTAGATCTTAATCTCCAAGTGTTGTGTCAAAAATTCTTGTGTGTTGAGATTTGACACAATGAGCCAAATTTTGCATTTTGTGTGTTAGCAATTGGGAAAAACTGTAATAATGTGTTTTCGAGTACAGGGTGAATTTAATTTTCTAATTATGCTTTTTGTTTGTTGTTTTGCATTTTCCATGCTGTCCCAACTTTTTCAGGATTTACTGAAAGTGGTTGTACTTCCAGTTCCTGTTATTATAGAACAGGAAAGTCACCAACCATAGAATTATAGGTAATTATATTTTAACCAGGGATAAAGCACTAGACATAAATACTCCAGGAGTAACAATGTGGATTACGATGTGACCTCCTTTCTCCCCAACAATACTCCAATTGAAATAGATAGATGCTTAAATGTACAGGAACTGAGGGGAGTATTTATACATTTGGCAACACAGAAAATCACTGCCAACGACCTTTCTTTCATAAGTGATGTACACACACACAACCAGTCAAAGTACATAATATTTTATTTATTGTAAGAAATGTGCTATATCAAAGGGCCTTCCTCGCTCTGTCCTCTGTATCAGTCCTCTCAGCATTACTGGCTGTCTGAGCCAATCAGAATGCCGGGATCTGATTGAGTAAACATATGGAGAACCCAGCAGGCAGAAGAATTGACCCTATCAGCATGTGACCCACGCACACACACATACACACTTACACAAACATACAAACACACACACACACATACGCATAGATTAGAAATCTATGCTTTGAAGTGTGAGTCAATCAAAATAATTATTAGTAGTTTATGTATGGTTAAAATGTGCAGATTTATTTAAAGGAACATTATTTTCAGGATTAGAAAATGATTGGATATACTATTGTACATACACTGCCACAGGAAAACTCAAATAGTATCCATAAAAAAATCATTCAGGGCTTTACGTGTCGGAAATAAATACCTTATGCCTTTTCAGAATATTAGAAAGATACTGTACATGTGAATGGAATTTTTACAAGCTCCTATGATGCATTTTATGCGTGAAGGCCAGCAAACACTGATGAACACATACACACATCAGCATGCAAGTACCACTAACACAAATACATTTTCTCCCCGCCACAGTGTCTCCTGCTGCATCTAATCTTAATGATGGTGTGTCATGGAGATATATCAAGCAGAATGTCCTGTCAGCAGTTTGAATAATTCAACGGACATTCCGATGCGTTTGTCTGACAAGTGCCATAATACATTCCCTCTGTGGTTATATCCCCATCCATGCTGGCTGACCAGTATTCCCTTCCCATCCAAACATTTATTAGCCCATTCCTAGCATTTAGGAAACACAATGTTTGAATGTACTAGGTGAAAGGGAAAAATGCACAATATCCTGAAACAAATATACCAAATTAGAATGCATGGGTTTTTAGTAAAAAAAATTAGAGGTTTTGGCTCAAATTATACTCTTTCTGATTATATGTAGTATTTAGCCTGCCATCCCAAGACAAGTATCATTTTCTGCAATCATCAAGTTTTTGGATTCACATTCCCATAAGGCTGATGCATGAATTTTCTAGAATAGAAGGAAAAAGAAAACTTGCATTTATATAGTCCACAGTTTATATTTATTTCATTCGATTTTCACATCCCACACGGAAAAATCATGTAAAAAATGTATGTACATATATGTATAGGATGTATGTACATACAGGTCCTTCTCAAGAAATTAGCATATTGTGATAAAGTTCATTATTTTCTTATGTAATTTTTTATGTAATGATAAAAATTTAACTTTCATATATTTTAGATTCATTGCACACCAACTGAAATATTTCAGGTCATTTATTGTTTTAATACTGATGATTTTGGCATACAGCTCATGAAAACCCAAAATTCCTATCTCAAAGAATTAGCATATCATGAAAAGGGTCTCTAAACGAGCTATTGATGTATCTAATTATTAATCAAAGAAAGGCATGAGCATTTGTAAAAAGAGCAAATAGACACTATTTCTCACAAAAACAGTGCCGGTGTTTATTCCATTCTCAAATAGGACAAAGACCACTTCAATTTCCAAGAACATGACATTATATTCCTCACTGGAACCCTCCCACTATTTCCTGATTCGCTGACTCCCCTGGCATCTTCTCTTAATCCTAAAACCAAACTCTTAGGTTCAAATTACTTATTTGCCAGTCCTAGTAACCCCCATTGTTATTTCCTGCTTATCCTATGACTGGTCAGGATTAAATGACACCTGACCCAAAGCACATTCCTAGCTTTTTCCTATCTTAACTTGAAAGGCAGATGTCGCAAAACCTAAAGCTAATTATCTCCCTTGACCAACACCCCATCTGTCTAAACAAAAGGTTGACCCTATACTTTCTTCCTGTCC